>BRYF01000001.1:3442500-3450000 GCA_030159135.1 Actinidia polygama | reverse complement strand
TCTTATATATAGCAACAATAGTGTATGTATATGTATGAAATAAAGTTTTCAGCATTTATTTGAAAAGGGGAGAGATTAATGAATGGAGACCATTGCAGAGACAAGGCCAAGAGATCTATACTATTCACAGAATCACAGCCAATGCAAGGAAATAAAAAAGAGAAACAAGAAATAGCTCGTACAGCCACCAGAAAGAGGGACTGAATCCAGCAGCAGCATCCGTTGATGTCGATGATTGTGAAGCATCAAACACCTGTTACATAAGAACTAGTATCAGTAAGAACATCTAGTTACATGTTTTTGACGGTCTGATCCAAAAGAGCAGTCTCAGAGTCAGCCAAGTGCAAGATGCAACCTATAAAATTAGGAAGAGAAGAATAATCGAAACTAGGATCTCATTGCCCCACTTAGAATCGAAGATGGTACGGCTAAACCAATCCGTTCAAGTACTTTTAAGTGTCTTTCACTAATGAGCAATTTATACTATTTTTGGAGACTTAATACCTTGCAAGAACTATATAACAGTTCCCTAGTAAAAGGTATTCTACTTTGATCGCTAGGCCTAGACCCAAGAGCAGGACTCCACAATTTTGGACTAAGATAGAGATGGTTGCTGAATTGAAGGTCCTGGTAACTATTGAGACTGTTGAGTTCCCACGTATTTCTGCCTAAGCTCAGTTTGTTGAGTTCCCACGTATTTCTGCCTAAGCTCAGTTGCATCATATGGAGTGTCAATAGGAGTAGAAGTCCCGAGTTAATTAAAACTTTTAAAAAGATTACTCTTGAGTTATAATAGGTTTTCTTAGATAGAGAGATTGTTGTTGTGCTCAAAACGAATAACCGATCACACACACAAGACAAAAAAGATTTACGTGATTCGTCCAACGATGCCTACGTCCACAGAGAAAAATCAATAACCCACTAATCGAACGAATAGATTACAAAGGAGGAGACTCACCTCTCGACTCACCATCTCTCACTGTCTTACCTTTCAATCTCACCTCACAATATTCTGCTCTCAGCCCACAACACACACATATGCACAGCACACTGAAATCTAAGCACCCTGTCCTCCCTTTTATAAACCAAGGGAAGGAGGTGGTAGATTCCTAACAGAATACCTAATTGTTATCATAATCTAACTACGAAAACAAAAAGATAAACACTCTCAAAGAGTTCTAGATAACTCGAGAGTTTCACCGTCACATGGACACTCCATGCGAACACCAACCGGGTTTGGGCTTGGCTACTGAATTTGTACTCATCTAAGTGGGATTGGAATCATCCAAATGAGCTGGACTCAACAAGAGAGAGGTGAGTGGAGTGTGATTCTCCTCTCTTTATACTCATTGCAATCCCCTATTATCCTATTATTGATTGATCTGCTCTAGACATAGACATAGACATCTTGTCTTGGTAGCGGAGGATAATGTGAGTTTTTACCGAATAATTCGTGATTTAATTTTTGAGCACAACAGAAACATTGTTTTATTAGTTATACATACATATTGACAAATTGTCACGTACTTTAATGAAAAAATGAAGTCCTAGCAACAATTTGTCAACTAATTTAAAATTTTCCCTAGCAACTAATTCAATTTACTTTTACTGTCAAGGCCGAAACTATAAGGGGTAAATTGAAATTTGGCCTATAATATTCGGTATTTAGATTCAACGTTTTGTTTGTTGCATGTAGAATTTTTGGGGCGGATCAAGATTTAGATAGTTGGGGTTTAGTGTTAACGTTTTCCCTTTCTACAAAATTGAAAGAGAAACCTATAAACAATTTTGAATCAAGAAATATTTTTGAATTTATAAATTGATGTTACAGATTCACTTGATTGTATAACTCCGCACTCAAGTGTATTTGAATTATTTATTTGAGTTCGAATTTCTTTTTTGATCTAAATTAAAGGATTGTAGCACTTTTGAGAAAGTAAAAGTACGGCCCAAGATTTTTATTTATTAGATTTTTTAATTGTTTTAATTTTTATTTTTATTTTTATTTTGTCTTTAGTCAAAAAATTTAACTGTTTTATCAAAATCTTATATTTTTTGATTTCTTTTGACGAGAGAAATCTGAAAATGTATAAATTTTTATCTAATTTAAAAGAAAATCATTGTCAAGAGGATTTCTTAGTTTTCCCTTTTTAGTGGATTTTTTTAAAAAAATTTGAACAAATATTTTATATTTTTCTCCTCGAAATGAACTAAAAAATTATAAAAAATTGATCAAATATGTGATAAAAAATTCACTAACGATAAAAAAAATAATTTAAAAACCAAAACAGCTAAAAATTTTAGCAAAAAATGGCCATAAATAAAGTAATTTTCTCAAAAGTAACTTTTGTTTCAATTTTTTTTTTAATACAATTCGATCTATACTTGGATCTTGAATTCTCCAAGGTGAAGTTACTTTTCTATCATTTTCTTCCAAGTTTCTTAACCCAATCAAATAACATAAAATTTTAGTTTTTTTCAAATATTTTCTCTCTCCATCTCCTTATTATATTCAGGGTCAGCTCAAGATAATATAAGGCCTAAAGCGTAACTTAAAACGAAGCTTTTAAAAATATTAATTAAGTCTTTGTACTCAAGTTTTACGAACAAGTTATTTTCAATTGATAGTACAACTAATCTACTTAAGCTTTCTTATAGAAACAAAAAAAAAACAATCGACTAATATCATTTCCTTTCGCTGAGTGATATTCATATAGATCGTTTGGGTTTTCTAGTTCGTATTTTAGACTGGTCTTATTTAACTTTTTGTTTTTAATTGCGGGCCTTTTAACTAGCAAATTATAATTATTTCTTTGAACATACATTAGACTAATAAAAATTTTGGGGCTTTCTAAAATTGGAGGCATAAAGCGATAACTTCGTTAACCTTATATTAAAGCACGGCCACTATTTATGTTAACAACCCCCCAAAAAAAAAATTTGACGGCCCAACGGCCCAACCCTGTGGGCCTTTCCCATAAGTCCATCCCGATAATTTCAGTCTAATTGCATTTTTTTGTCACGTCAACTTTGTTTCTCAGGCTTAGATTTATTGAGCTACGTGGCAGCACGTTAGTGGACGAAGAATGAGAAAAAGTCTAAATCAAAAATTGCTTGTTTTTTTTTCAAAAATTGTTTTTGAAAACAAAATTATTTAATTTTGAGAATTTAGATATATATTTTTAATACTTTCTTAAAAATACATTATTTTTTTTAAAAAAATTATTTTAAAAATCATCATCCAAACAAGTTTACTAAAAATCATTTTGCAAAACTAATTTTAAAAACGAAACCAAGGAATTTTTTCATGACACGTGCATTTGTCAGTGAGTATTTTAGTTCTCAGTGAGTGCACATGCGGTCACGTGCTTCCATATGAAAATGTTGACAATACATAATCTATATAAACATGTGGGGGCTCCTTGTTTATACGATGCCCTAATCCTTCTAGGGAAAGTCCATATGTAATATTTGTGGCTAGCAAAATATATATATATATATATATATAATTTTTGAAATTATCATGTAGAAAAAGTTTATGTGGTTATTAACCATTTTACCAACCGTGGGGTTGTTTGTTTGAAGGATATGAGAAATGAAATTGAGGATAGACATTCGCGACAATTCTATAGCTCAGCGTGTCACTTGATAGACTATAGCTCAGCGCGTGCCCCTACACGCCGACTACTGTGTCAGTGAGTAGGCGGATAACTCAGCCATGCCCCTACGACTTGATTGGTAGCCCATCATCAACTTCCGACGTCTCCATCCGGACGTGGAGGTTGTCAGGAGGAACTTTGACATGCAAGTCACTTTTGTCTCCTGACACCCCTCGGGATTGTCGTAAGCCGTTGCGCCACGTCTAAGCTCCAACACGGTTATTGTTCCGAGCTTACTGAACACCAACAACTCAAAAATAATGATCGCTTTAGCTCGGACTGCAATTGTCTTCGTAAATGGCTGCTTCGAGCTCCAACGTGAAGATATCCGAGCTTGCTCTGTAGCAATAGCTTGGTGGAGATCTTTGCCCTAGCAGGGCCAGTGCTTGATAGGGTTTGCACCGAGCTCCGGCGCAGAGGATTACCGAGCTTGCTTAGCAATGGTTCGGTGAAGGCCTTTGCTCTAGCATAGTCAGACTCCTATCATTGTGTGATTTGTCCCCTTACACCAACAAATATTTTAGGTCTTTAAATGTCTTAATTTAGATGAGTTGAGCAGAGTTGGACAAGTAGATAGATACATAAGCGTGTAATAAAGGTAGTCTTATGAAAATCATGTATTCAACTCAGAGTACAATTTCTTGATTTTTATTTTTTTTTAAAATTCTAGTTTAATTGATTAATATATAGAAACAAGATTTCAGCCCTCGAATACATGTCTTCCTTTGCATATTACGCTACAATGTGTACTAGCAAAAAGTTTGGCTAATCAATTGAGTAAAAATAACTTTTTATCATTAGTGAACCTTTTTTTTATATAAGATAAAAAAATTATATTTTCAGAATTTTCTCGTCAAAAAGAATTGAAAAAAGCATAAAATTTAACTAAACGGTTTAAAAAGTCACTAAAGTAAACTTCAAAGGTTCTTGGATCTAGAGATAAAATCAATGGGAGAGAGAAAGTCAAAGGGAGAGTGAGAGTCAATATTGTTTACTTGTAAGAGAGGGTATGCCCCATTTTATAATGCAACACGGTGCATATGAGAATACACCGATTACCATGTCAACGAGTAAGTGACTAGCCCAATCATGCCCCTAGGGCGTGTTGGTAGCTAGCCCATCACATAATCGAAGTGTAAGCCCAAGCGTGCGGGTGGTGGAGGGACCTTATTGTGTAAGTTACCTTCTGACCCTGATCTTGGCCTTAGGCATCTTCACTGGTATAGGTTCATCGACCGAGCTATCGCATGAAGTTACCAACCGAACTTACGATGAAGCGACAATCCGGTAGCGACGCTCGTCTAATCTCGGCCGGGAGTGAAGTATGATATTTTATCCTCTCACAGCTACTAATTTTTATTTACCATTTGATGTGGCGTATTCACAAATATTAATTTATGAGTCCAACAAATAATTCAATTACATTCAACAATTATAGATTATGCCACATCGAATGGTAAATTAAAATGATAAAAATCACAAAATAAGCACAACATTTTTGTTGTGGTAAAGTTTGTGCTAAGAAGAAATAACCAAATGCTAAAATAGGGCAAAATTAGAAACAAAAAAAGTTTGAAATGCTCTCATAACCTCCTCCTTCATGGATAAATAGATGGGGGTCATATTAATTAACTTTTAATTTATGCTTGAGACTCACACAAAGATTGGACTAGACTTTGTATAATTGCTTGTGGGTTGATGAATGATAGAAGGGAAATTAAAGATAGACACCTACGAGGGTCCTATGGTGGCAAAGAGTGTTGACACCAAGTTGGTAACGCAGCGAAGCCCTAGCTGCAGAACAAAAATAGTGAGACCGGCCGCCGGAGCTGTTTTCGAGAAACGGCTATCCGATGGTCAAATTAGATAACCGAAGAAGGTGTATGTATGTATGTAGAGAGAGAGAGAGAGAGAGAGTATATGTGCTGGATAGCTTAAAAAGTATACCCTTGCGAGAACAACAGTTCTCTTTATATAGCCTAACTCGACGCGTTCCTTGACACTCCAACTGCTATGTCAGTAGGTAGGTGGCTGACCCAACCATGCCTCTGTGCGCGTAGTCGGTAGCCCGGAATCATGTCGCCGATGTCTCTGAAATTACTATGAAGCAACAATCCGGCCGTGGCGCTCGTCTAATCTCGGCCGGGAGTGAAGTATGATATTTTATCCTTTTACAGCAACTAATTTTTATTTACTATTTGACGTAGCGTATTCACAAATATTACTTTATGAGTCCAACAAATAATTCAATTACATTCAACAATTATAGATTATGCCACATCGAATGGTAAATTAAAATGATAAAAATCACAAAATAAGCATAACATTTTTGTTGTGGTAAAGTTTGTGCAAAAAAGAAATAACCAAGTGCTAAAATAGGGCAAAATTAGAAACAAAAAAAGTTTGAAATGCTCTCATAACCTCCTCCTTCATGGATAAATAGATGGCCGTCATATTAATTAACTTTTAATTTATGCTTGAGATTCACACAAAGATCGGACTAGACTTTGTATAATTGCTTGTGGGTTGATGAATGATAGAAGGAAAATCGAAGATAGACACCTACGGGGGTCCCGTGGTGGCAATTAATGTTGACACCAAGCTGATAGCGCAGCGAAGCCCTAGCTGCATCACAGAAACAGTGAAACCGGCCGTCAGAGCTGTTTCTGAGAAGTGGCTCTCCGATGGTCTAATTAGATGACTGAAGAAGGTGTATGTATGTAGATAGAGAGAAAGAGTATATGTGCTGGATAGCTTAAAATGCATACCTTTGCGAGAACAACAGTTCTCTTTATATAGCCTAGATTGGCACATTCTTTGACGCTCCAATTGACATGTCAGTAGGTAAGTGGTTGACTCAACCATACCTATATGGTGTAGTCGGTAGCCTGTCATCATGTCGCCGATGTCTCCATTCAGGTATGGGGGTTGTCAGAAAAAACTTCATTATGCAAGTCACCTTCTGTCATTTGACATCCCTTGGGATCACCGCTGGCCACTGCTTCTTGTCCGAGCTTTTAGTGCAGTTATTCACTCCGGGTTTGCCTAATAGAGAAAGCTCGGTGGTAGCGATGGCCTTAGCTCGGACGGTGTCTGTGTTTAGGAGTTCTGCACCGAGCTCCGACATGGGGGTCCGCCGAGCTTGCTTCATAACGGCAGCATCGCGGGAGCCCCTGCCCTAGCAAAGCTAGACTCTGTCATTGTATGTTTTATTCCCTTACAATTGCCTTCCCCCCTAACTGAAAATTTATTGTAAAAGAGTCATAATATGCACCAAGCATAGCCCCCGGATTTGGATCCTCTGAAGTGCATGTTGTGTCGAGTGTTTTTGGAGTTTACAAAATAATGTCATTTTATATACTCTAGGAACACTCCACACAAAATACACTTCAGAGGATCTGAACTCCCCCCCCCCCCCCCCCCCTCCCTATATACACATTCATGCATGTATTTCTCGTCCCTACATGCGTATATATATGGTTGTGAGTTATGGATAAGAAGCACTCTGTTCTAGAGATGATTCCGTTAGGATTGTTGCACTAACCTGACCGCACAATCACATGGTCTGTCAAACATATATATATATATACACACACATTGATCATATCATTCACATGTGGATTTGTATAAGAATTCTAAATAAAAAGAGAGAAAAAAAAAGAAACAATTCGGGCAAAGTTTTTCTGTAGTTTAAGTTTCCGAGAAATTTCTGGAGCATTGGGAGAGTTTGGGATTGAAGCGGGGACGAAAACAGTCTCAGGAGTAAGATGGTTAGTTTATTGGATGAATTCGAATTGGCCAAAATTATGTGGGTTTCTTGGAAACGGCCGAACGAACCAGT
>BRYF01000001.1:3402500-3405000 GCA_030159135.1 Actinidia polygama | reverse complement strand
CCTTACAATAATGGATTCATTGGAGTTTGGAACATCAAGATTACATAGGAAAATTTAAAAACCTTGAGCTAGACCCTCCATAAGTCTTCTTGACGAGTGTTATATATAACTCACAAACAGTGGCAGATGCAGAAATTTTGCTGGGGGCAAATTATACATTTGCAATAGATTTTTTGAAAAAAAATTGAGGGGGGGTCAATTTTAGCAAAATAGTTAAAACTAACAAAAAATATATAATAATTTTTTTTTTTGGTTTTTTAAAGGTTAGCGCCCCCCCCCCACCAACTATTTTAACGCCGTATGAAGGGAGCAAGGACATTGAGACTTGACCGAAAGTTTGAGAATTTTTTTTTTATAAATCAAAAGTAAAAAACTGAATGCAAAGTACAAGAGTGCAAAATAAAATTTACCCAAAACGAAGAACATTACTCCCGAAAAATAATTACAAATCAGAGTTGATCAAACAAAACTCGTGGAAAATTGCAAGAATTCAATTCAAACGAATCTCGTGGATGGGGATGGACGGGGAGTCTTCATTCATTCATCAGGAGTTCACAAAAAGTAAAAATGCAATGGGGAGTTATTGCGGGAAGTTGATTTTCTACAGGGTTGCAGAGAGTCAAAACGACGTCGTTTTGTACTTAAATAATTTGGTTCCAAAACGATGTATAAACGACATTGTTTTGTGACAAAACACATTTAAAACGACGTCGTTTTGACTCTACGCAATTTTGCAGGGAGCCAACTCTTCCCCGTTAACCCCAAAGACTGGATAGTCATGTGACGATGTGACCACTGTATGTGCACTGTTGAGTGGGACCCACACTGATTGCATATGTGTGGCCTATGTAATGAAGTCTCTTGTCTGTCTCTCACTTTCCTTTTTTATCATACCCTATTTGGTAATTAGAATCAAAGAATTGATTCCTCATGTGCACCGCAGTTTCCTTTTCCAACATCTCAGATTGCTGTGCCACTTGCCATGGGCAACAGATTTCTGGGCAGGTCATAAAAGGAACTTAGCCACGTTTGTGTGATCTTGGAGCAAATTCAAGCCGTGCTCTACCATTATAGTGATTGGACTATATAATAAGATTCATTATTTTTTATCTGAGTTGTGGCAAACATCTATCAACCTATTATTTATTAAATGATATAAAACAATACTATAAGAGCACTGAATAATCTTTCGATTAAGAAACTATCAAAATGGAAACCAATTTGGTCTCTTTACAAACAAAAAAAATGATTTTTTTAATTAAGATTATAGCCCTAAACAAAATTACCAATAAGACCATAAGCATTTTTTTAGCACACCCACCACCACAAGCCTCCATAACCACAGGTTCCCTTGCAACTTCCACCACCACCACCCCCTCCTCCCTCACCACTGCAATTCCCCATTAGGAGACCCACACCCTTAACCTTTATGATCTCTGCACATTGCGAGTAAAACTTTAAGGCATACACAACACAACACAAACGAGAGAGAGAATATTGTTGATTTGAAATGATTTTGGAAGCAAAATCAAATGAAACAGTCAAAATAGGAGTAGAATTTTGTGGAGTGTATATTGTATATAGCTGATGGGAGGGGTTTGATGGTTCTTTCCCAGTGGAAGTGGTGGAGGTAGGGAAAACGCGGTTGGTGAATAGGAAATGGGTGTGGACCTGGTGGTGGCGATGGGGGGTGGCGGATGGTGGTGGGTGTTAGGGATGCACAAAATACCCGTCAGACCCGAGACCCGACCCGACCCGACCTCATTGAGTCGGGTTGATCCGGCTCTACCATACCCTGAGTTTGGTTCTCGGTCTGAAAATTCGGAACTCGACTGGGTCGATTCGGTTCTCGAGTTTACAAATTATTTTACTCAAAATCGATCAGACCCAAAAACCGAACCGAGAGAACCGAATCGAGAATCAAAGGCTAGAACCGATCTTATAGACATACAGTACACTCACACTTGATTATTACCTATATTACCCAGAACTGTCCCAGAACCAAGAACTGACGCGACACGACCCGAAAATAGAGAATCGAATAACCGAAACGAACCGGACCCGATCCGATCTGGTCGGGTCTTTCGAATGGTCGGGTCGGGTCTAGGTCTGACTCAAACCCGACCCCACTCGACCCATGTGCACCCCTAGTGGGTGTATATGTAGGGTTTGGACTCTTGGAAGGTTGAAGATAGGATAGTTTTGGAAATAAATAGTGTCTTGAGACAAAATTAAAATCTCTAAATTTGAAGGGTTTGTACTTAGAAATGGGTTTGTACTGGGAGCATTTTGGTTTACATTTAGAAGCTATTAGTTAGGTGGTCAGATCTTGGATAAATTACACTGACACCCCTTCATTCATTAGAAATCTCATTAACACCCTCCAATTCTCTGAAATGACACTGGCACCACCTGTCATCTAACTCCATTAAAGGACGTGTACATTTACTGTAGTACCCTTATTTGATTAGTAATTATAAAGAGAGGAGAAAGAAGATAG
>BRYF01000001.1:3377500-3380000 GCA_030159135.1 Actinidia polygama | reverse complement strand
GTGAAAAAAAAAGTAGGTGTATTTCGTTAACAGCCATTAATCATAGAATATTTTACACAAATGGTCCTTTCAAAATCTTTTTCATTCACTATGACCCCTCCAATCTGAGGAATCTACATGAAATGGGAAAAGAAAAGGTGGAAGTTTGTGATGATTCTAAACCCTCTGATATTTAACTGAATGATCGTAATGATTTATTTTTTGGTTTAATGATATGTGATTGAATAGCATGTGTTAAAGGCATGCTATAAAAAAATAAATTAAAATAAACAAATTCTATGGCCCAACAATAGTGAGATGAGCCTGTTTTAAAAATTAACCCACCAGGCTAGCCGATCATAAGAGGGACGGCTAGGTTGGGTCAACTAGGCCCATTTTGATCCAACCTAGCCCCTTTTACATATTACCTAAGTAACAAGCCACTTGTTTGGTCATCTTAATCTTCATCATTGAGTTAATTAAACCTTAACTTGGGTATCGTAAATAATGCACCTATCTAAGCTAAAACATGGTAAAAAGAACTTAATGAAATTTTCCCATTTTTGGGCCCCAAGGCCAATTTTTAGCATTTTAGAAGCAAAGAAAGAAGGTAAAATATTAACCTAACCATCTCAACTAGTACATGCATCTACAAAACAATACATGGGGTTCATAATACGTTTTCTATTGCTTGCTCTGATACCATTTTTTGTCTTCTTACTAGCATCTCCCCGTGAAGAAGAAAACAACAAAACCATATTTCACATCATCAACGACTTGCCTATGATTTCCAACGGACTAGACGTCTGGTAACACACGGAGTGCCGGTTTCTGCCGGACAAAAGCTTGGTGAAGTGTGAAGATTTCCACCGGGAGGTTGGAGATGATGAGTGAAGAATTATACAACTGTGTGGCTGTTTGGGAGTATAAGAGATCAATTTGGGCTGCATTTGATGGCACTAGAGACTATTCCCACAAAGATGTGTTTTGGGCAGTGAGGAGAGTTGTGAAAGTCTTGGTGGAAGAGAGTGTTTGAGTGGGATTGCTTAAGTTGTTGAATGTTTTGATGTAGTAGCGGGAGGGTTCATGATTTGGAACATAATGCTTTAGGATTTTCATAGAAAATACTCAACCAGAATGATGTTGTAGTGACGTTTTAAAATAATAGATGATTTTGACGATGTTTATAGGCCTAATGTGGCCTAGACCTTTTTAAAAAAAAAAAAATTAATTGTTTTGATTTTCGAGTTTTTAGTCTTTAGTGATTTTTTTCAAAGTTTGATTAGAGTTTTATATATTTTTTCAGTTTCTCTAGATGAAAAGAATCTGAAAATATAATAATTTTATTTAAATTTGAAAAAAAAAGACTAAAAACAAAATTTAGCTAATTTATCCAGTAAAAACGATATTTTTGTTGTTTGTGATTTTTTTCCAAAATAAATAAAATTTCTTACTTTTTCAAACTCCTCTCGTCAAAAAGAATCAAAAAAGTATAAATTTTTTATTAAATAGTCAAAAAAATTCACTAAAAAACTTAAAAATTAAAGCAGCTAAAAAAGTCTAAAAAAAATTAAACCAAACTGGGCATTAGTTTGACATAATAAAGATACAAATCTGACCACATAATTCTTTTGATGTTTTCTTTCCACTTACAATGTGAACCTTTTACGTCCTGTGGTAAGTCTCAAATACAGCAATCTCGCACAACCAACCACTGGATTTGACAGAAACAAAATCATTGCTAAGAATTTTTCCAGTTGTATCTTACCAAATCACTTTACCTCTTAAATAAATAGCAAGATTTTCTTTGATAGAAAAGAACAAATTGGAAAGGGAAGATTCAGGTATAGACCATCAATGCATAGATACACATAATCCATGAAAATCACCTAGAGATATAATGATCCTGAAAAAGCTTATGTAAGGGCATAAAACATAACTCCCGGGCCAAACATTTAGTCGGGCCTTCGCCGGACAGTCTATACTAAGCCTACATTCCGAAGTCAAGCCCCAAGGAGGATTAACCTTGAAGCCGAGGGATGATCATCTTCTTTGGGGAATAAGCTCGGTCATATACACAAAAAGACAAGCTCGGAACTCCATGCTCACCGAGTTGACACAAAGTGGCGACGCAGATGGGACATTCCCTCTAACACCCATACGGATGGGATACCTTTTTTGGCGATGTGGCTTAGCCACCAACCACGCTTAGGGGCATGATGTGTTCAGTTGCCCGCTCTCTAACATCAATAGGTGCTTCTCAGCACATGTCGAGCTAGCCTATAAAAGGCCCATGCCTTTCGCTCTCTAAGATATCGCTCTCTCTCTGTGTGTACTTTTAGAGTAAGAAAGCTTTATGATGCTCTCTTCTTCTTATTCAGTCGCTAATTTAAATGTCGGAGAGTTTTTCCCAAAACAGCTTCAGGAGACTTGGTCATTGTTTGTTTTGCAAGTCGGTCTAGAGGCTTTCTGGCACCACGCATCACCATATTTCATCCCCTTATCTGCATTGGATTTTCCT
>BRYF01000001.1:3367500-3372500 GCA_030159135.1 Actinidia polygama | reverse complement strand
GAACTTCAATTGATTCGTTCGTCTGATTTTGGTTTTGTTTTTGGTTTGTTTTGTTCGTATAATGGCTATTGTTGTTCTAGTTTGCCTTGTTGTGTTTGTGGTTGCTGGCTTTTTAATGTTCTGAATGGAGATGTTCGTTATATAATTATTTGTCAATGGAGTGTGGCTTTGTGATTGTTTTGGGCTTCAATTTTTTGTTGTCACTATGTCAGAAGATAGTCAAACTAGTCAGACTACAATTGACTCTGTAATTTCTCTTGTGACGCCGGGATTGATTGTTGTCTCGAATGAAAACCTTAACCTACGAATCACTACGACCTTGTTTGATGGTACTAATTACCTATCATGATCCAAATTTGCCACACTCTTCCTGAAAAGAAGAGGTAAAATTAGGTATGTTAATGGTGCTATTACTTTCCTCGACATGGGAGATCCTGGATTTGATAAGTGGGATCAAGAAAACTCATTGATTATGAGTTGGTTATTTCACTCCATGATTCTGGAGATTGGCGAGGGCCTCTTCTCTCTCAATACAACCAAGGATATTTGGATACTATTTCGGAAAACTACTTCATACGGCGTAACATAACACATGTGTATGATCTACAGCGGAGTGTAGACCGTTTGGACCAGGCCGAGATGATGTCCCTATGGTATTATTTTGCTCTTACTACTTTATGGCAACGTCTCAATCATCTAGCTTATTACACTATTGTTTGTTCTGCTAATACTACTACCTTACGAAAATTTATTGACAAATAAGCTAACATCTAATAAGTATAAAGTGTCAATATTGAATGCTGTCAGCATGCTTAACACATGCAAAATGAAGGATTACGCCTCGTAGCTGGTTGAGTACTACGTAACACCCGAAGGTTAGGATCCCTTAAACGGTTGAGAAAAGCTAGCGCTTACCTTAACTCACCACCCAAAGGCCAAATACAAAGAGCAATCCTATCTTCTTTTTTTATTTTCCAGCAAAGTATTTGTTGAAGCTATAGGTCGATCTCTTCATCTCCCCTTCTTTCGACAATAATCCACTCTCAGATAGACCTTGAGTTCTCCCATTCATCCTCTAGGTAAATGGATTGCATAAGCTCAATTATCTAGAACTCTAACCTTTTGTCAGAACCTATGGCCCAAAGGAAAGTGCCATCATCGACATGGTATAACTCAACAAATAGTCTTTGCGACAAACACTGCACAAATGACACAATGATAAAATTTTGTATCCAAAATTCACATAAGTGGCCCAAGTATAACTTAAAAGGATATTGTTTCTACGCTTAACCCATCCAAAGTTTCAAAATTCCCAAATCTAATTTCAGTTTGGAATTCTGCTCAACTGAACGATTTGGAAACATCTAGAAAAAAAAAACCCAGAAAAGTAGAATTTTCAAATAATCTGGAACACCTAAGAACATAAAACTACACTTATTCATACGATTCCAAGACGCTAAAATAATCAACATCAAAAGAAAATAGTACATTGTTAAAGAAATATTGCTGAAAATTTTGGCGAGTCATTTATGTTTCAATGTGAAAATAATTTCAAATGGTTCCAACAATTGTTTTCAAACCACAACATACATGTAGGATCTGCTTTAGTTTCTGCATAAAGCCATTTCAAGGATAATCTTTCAAAACTGCACAATATAGCCACAGAAGATAACCTATCTACACCAACAAATGATACAATTTTAGATTACTTAGAAGGCACAAAATAAAAGGGGTGAAACCATACTTCATGAGACTTACACAAGAAGAGAAAAAGTAACTATTGGGGATCTGCTTCAGCGGGGTTAGCCTGCAAGTGCACAAGGCCCAATTACTTAGGAAAGAATTTGAAAGTCTACATCCACAATACCTGACCCCAACACACATTGTCTGGAACTCATACCCCCTTAAAAGTGTGACTCTAGAAATGGTGATTCCATCAAATGTTATGTTAAGACCCAACCCTTTTTCCTTTTATCCAATGTGGGATGCCAATCTTCACAATCTCCCCCTTATGACTGAATAATTTGGGCCTAACTCTCCCATCTCCCACGAGTCTGATGACCTAACCACTCTTTAGGTATTGAAGCGTCCACCAAGACCATCCAAGATCCCCCTTTGATCCCGATCTATTGCTCTAAACTCCATGTCCAAACCTAGGCTTAGTGACGCATCCAACCTATCGAGAACTGGCATACTATATCGAAGGTAACCCTCTCACGAGTCATCATGTTGCATGCAACTGAATTTTTAAGGGCTCCATCAAGAGATATTAGTGGTTTTTTTCTCCATGTGAGTTACTTAGGAGCAAGTCCACCAACACTGGTGTGTGAGACTAGAGAGTCCGCCCATAGATCATCAACCGGGCTTTGACCAATTGTTGGGGATCCGCTTCACAAGGCCCAATACCTTAGGGAGAAATTTAGAAAGCTACATCCACAGAAGCTGGAACCAATACACATTGTCTAAAACCCATACCTATTTAAAAGCTTAGAACTGAAAATAGTGAGTCCATCTAAAGTTATGTTAGCACCCAGCCCTGTCTTCTTATCCAAGTCGTGGGACACCAATCTTCACACGTCCAAAGTACTACATAAAAGTATCTTCTTTTTCCAAGTAATTAAGATAGTATTAAATGGCACTAAAGGGTTTTATCCCAAAATGACAAAAAATATTTGTATCTACTGTCAAAAGTGTTAGTCCTACATAGCTTATTTCAACTACTCAACCTCAGCATATATAATCTAGAAGTTACTCCATCTATTGCTAATTAATTTTAGGTTGAACTCCTCGTTCCTCTTTAGCATGGTATTAAAGTTAAGTCTTAGGTGGCTCTCGCATGAGCAAAGCTTCCATCCGAATCGTTTCCGTTGTTGAGAGCGGGCTAAGTTTTCTCCTGAATCGTTTCCGTTGTCGTTGTCACCTCCACGTGCATCCAGGTGTTAGAAGTGTTAGTCCCACATTGCT
Source organism: Actinidia polygama (assembly GCA_030159135.1). Classification (NCBI taxonomy): domain Eukaryota; kingdom Viridiplantae; phylum Streptophyta; class Magnoliopsida; order Ericales; family Actinidiaceae; genus Actinidia; species Actinidia polygama. The sequence continues at coordinate 3,369,536 of BRYF01000001.1, read as the reverse complement.
TACTTAAGTCATCCAAGCTTAACATATATAATTTAGAGGCTACTCTACCTATTGCATATTGATTTTACGTTGGACCCCTCGTTCTTTTTAACATCTACTATACATCAAAAAACAATTCAAATGCCTTTACAAAATCTAGAAATTGACTCCATGTACAGGTTAAGGTCACCTTAGTACCAAATATACAGGGAAAAAAAGAGAGAATAATCTTTTGGCTTCATCCCCATCAAAAGTTCGCGATTACTTTCTCACCACCTAATCGATATTAATGCGCAAGCCACCACATACTAAGATTTTCTTTTACAAAATTTGAAAAAGTCCCAAGAAATAGGTTAATATCTTCCATGCAACACAATTGAGTAAGTGACTCAAATAATATTATTTCTTTTCAATCATAACCCTACTCACCTAAATTCAAAAAATATCTTGTCTGTAACCACAAACGAACCCAAATAAACAGAGTAGAAATTCTTTAGGTTTAGTATCACCTACCACCTACTATCCCTCTCTCCAACTGGTCAACAACTATCCATGATAGGAAAGACTAGTGCCATAACATCCATGGCCATCACATTCTTATTGTTGTTTAAGAAAAACAAAACTAGGGTTGAAGTTGAGAGACCTCTTCCCTTTTATATTAATAATCAAAAGTAGATAATTACACACACAAGTCCCTCAACAATAACCTAATAATGAAATAGATAAATATGCAAATACTCGAGGAGAAATAGAAAAAAAAAGATGAAGATTTGGAAAGAACTTCTAGTCGAGATTTTTTACTAAGAAAACAACTAGGAAGACAGTTAATAAGATAAGAGGCCGTTAAAATAAGTTTTCAGGACATTCATTGAAAATAACATAGACCTAACAACGTCAAGTAAATGGCGATTCTTGCGTTCAGCTACTCTATTTTGTTAGACATTGTCAACGCAAGAGGTCTAGTGAATAATGTCATTAGAAGCAAGATAAGGACTGAAGCCAGAGTTATCATATTCTTTCCCATTATCTGACCGAAGAATTTTAATTTCAGTACCAAATTGAGTACGAATTATTTTATGAAAAATCTGAAACACATAACACACTACTTTTTTCTTTAAGTAAATAAACCCAAGTAGTGCGAGAAAAATCATCAATAAACGTGACAAACCATTTATGCCCAGTAAGAGTGACAATTCTAGGACCCCGAAAATCAGAATGCACAATTAAAAAATGAATATTTGTTTTATTAGAACTAATAGAAAAATTAAGTCGATGGTGTTTGCCAAGTTCACAAGATTCATATTGAAATAATGAAATGGAACTACTGTATAACAAAGAGGGAAATAAATCCTGGATCAAATGAAATGAGGGATGTTCAAACCTATTGTGCCAAAGCCAAATAGTCTCTTTAGCACATGGAGAGATGGAGGTGTGATGAGCAACAGACAACAGTCCTTTGTGTAGAAGCTGGAAGATCCAAAAAATATAGACCAACCAATTGTCATCTTCGTTTGAAATACATAGGAAGAAGAAAGAAAAAGTTATACTACAGTTCAAATCACGAGTGATACGACTAATATATAAAAGATTTCAAAACTAAGAATATGTAAAATAGAAGACAAGAAAAGAGAAGGTGTAGTATGCACCAAACCTTTGCCAAAAATTAAAGAAAAAGTACCATCAACTATTTTAAATTTGTCAGGACCTATATATGAAATATGAGATGAGAAAAGATTTAATTGACCAGTCATATGATTAGATACACAAGAATTAATAATCTAATGAAGAGCAAAATAGGACATAAACGCACTCACTGGTTGGGAATTACCTGATCAGGAAAAGTTACCTGAGTGGGCAAAAGAAGATGAGGCACCAGTAGAAGTATCTAGTTGTGACATCAAGCTGCGAATCAACTCAATCTTAGAGATGGACAATGCCATAGACTCAGAGCCTGAAGAAGAAGGCTTGACCACTATAGAATGATGAGCACGAGAACTTCCACCACAACCACCCATAAAGCCTGAAGTTCGTCCTCAAGTAGGCGGTCGACCATGGAG
>BRYF01000001.1:3337500-3340000 GCA_030159135.1 Actinidia polygama | reverse complement strand
TAGCAAAATTAAAAAAAAAAACTTGACTTTTAAGCATTATCAAACGGAGCCTTATTGTGTGTGTCCCACAATAAACTAAGATCGAATGTACACTTTATATTTATATTTTTGACGACTTTCTGCTATTTAATTCTTGGTTTGTAATATTTCTCTTGTAAAAATTTTTACTGTTCATAGAATTTGAACCAAGAAAATTTTTAATAATTCAAAATGAACAGTTCAAATTCGCTTTGGCGTATGAATTTCACGTAATCAAGTGAATATAAATTATTTATTTTAAAATTTAATTTTTTTCTTAATTTAAATTCTGATACCGTAGTAATTTTGTTTTTGTTACTATAATGGTGTTGGGCACCACCCAAGTTTCAATTTAAAGTGGGTGGGATGGCACGAAGAGGAGAAAGGTATTTCTCGCACCAAACCCTTTTAACACCTCGTGAAACTCAAGTGCTTTACACGGCAACTCGTCGGCAATGCCCTTTTTCCTTTTTCTTTTAAGCTCAACTTTTCTTCAATCAACTAAAGTGGATTGGTTATTGAAGTTCTTCATTTTCCTAAAGAAAATAATAATAATAAAGAAAATAATAAAGTGGATTGTACTCTTCTCGTCAAGAGAAACTCGAAGATTTAGCTAATTTGTCTAGTAAAATTATTTTTTTATCCTTAATGACTTTTTGTTTAAATTTATTTATTTATTTATATTTTTTAACTCCTCTCGTCAAGAGATACGGAAAAAGTACAAATTTAAGGAATCAAAATTAAGTGGATTATCATTTCATTACCGAGCTGTTTATTTTATGTTTTTCCGAGTGTAAAAGATCATACGTGTGCGATTTTGTTATGTTTGCGTGAAAAAAAGTGAACGACTATATTATTTTGGAGATATAAATAGTCAATTTTTTTATAAAATGAATTAAGTTGACAAAATCGTGTAATTATGATCATGGGAATTTTTTAATTTTTTTCATGACTTGTCAACGCCTAAAAAATGAACCGTTTGAATTATTATCTCATGAGTCTGGTGAGTCTACGCGTGCAAATTGAATAAAAAGTGAATCGGACACTTACTCTCTGTTTTAAGAAATAAAACCAAGGGACATATACTTATCCCCGAATACAAAATATAGATGGAGGACTTGTTCCTATTTTTGATAATTGAGAAATCTAGGAATTTTGATGAATTTGGAAATTTCTTAAATATAATTTATCATTTTTTTAAATAAAAAAAAAACAGATGTATGTAGTAATTTACTTATAGCAAGCTTAGAAAAAGACAACTATCTACTTAGTACAATGTAAGAGTTGTCAAATTTATGATGATTGATGTCATTAAATACTCTTTGCTATTTCATGAAACTATAAGCATTAAATTGGATTTATATTGGATCCTTTTCTTACCATCCTAATGCACATTAATTCAAATTCTTAATACAAGAACTTTGATTTTGGTGAGACTACCAATGATGAGTCGAGTCGAGTCGAGTCAAGTCGAGTCGAGCTGAGATTTAACGTGATCAGGCTTGTTTATTATATTTTTAGCAAGTTTAAATTCGAGTTGTCACTCCCCAATTTTAAAAACTCAGAGAAGTGAATAAAATGACTAAGAAATAGTTCTAACTCTTAAAATTCTTAAAAATTTAGGTAGAGTCTCCTCTGTAAAATGGAGTATCCGACGACGGTCAACCCATATCAAAATTAACTTGACAAGCAATACAACAGCAACAGTAATAATAGTGTCACTGCCGGGCTCAACATACATCAATTACAAGATCACTATCGGGCTCATTATACAAAATCAAATAAATTTTCTTTGAAGCATCAAATAAAATTTCTATTTGTTTGTCTTCATTTTTTTTTATATCTAAGAAAAAAACTATTTAAAAATATAAATTAAGCACATCTACCATTATCCCTTCCCTTACAAAAATGTATACATAAGAAATTAATTTCGAAAATTTTCTTTTATGCATTATTATGTACTTTTCATGCGTGGATTAAGGGAACTGTTTATCTACAAAAAAACATTTTTTTAGTATACAAATGATAATATTTTTGTAAAATAAACGCATTTATAGAAAAAAAATATGATAAGAATTATAAAAAAAAATCATTTTTAAAATTTTTATTCCTAACAACCCACAAAATAAATAAAATTTCGAGGAAAAATAAAAACAGTTTTTATTTTTCATTTTTTTTCCAATAAAGGTTGGTTAAGGGTTCAATTGTCACATGTTTAAAAATCTACAACAATAATACATAAATCGATCCAATTATTTTGGGACTTGAACTGTCAGTGACTTATTTTTGGGATAAATTGAATTATTTTATAAAAAAAATTGGTCAAAATTGAATTATTTTATAAATTAAATTTTTGGTCAATATTTTTTTATTTTGCAAGTTTTTCTTTACAAATTTAGATTTATTTATTTTCTTTGTAAAAATAATTATTCTTTTACTTTTTCGAATTCTCTAATCAAGACGAACCAGTAAAATAAGAAAT
>BRYF01000001.1:3310000-3312500 GCA_030159135.1 Actinidia polygama | reverse complement strand
CAGTAAGGAACACATTATATAATTAACCAAACATTGTATATTCTTTGGAGTTTTTGTTACTTAACCTCTTCTTTTAATTAAACCTGCTTTATGTTCACATAATTTTTCTATAGAGATGAACTTTCCTAATTCAGTGATATGTGTGTTGTTAGGTGTTGTATGATTGGGTTTAGGTGTGTCTTTTAGAGTGAGTCAGTAAACATTTTGCATGTGAAGGTTGAAATGGATTGGGTGGAAGTTGGCAGGAATTAGAGTAAGCCAAGTGTATAGAGGAGCCTGAGTAGGGATTTCTCTCACCTCCTCCCACAAGATTCCAAATTCCCCTTTCTTTTGATAACTTTCGGTATCCGGAATAATAACCGACTAATTTCGTGATCAATCTTGATTCACTCTTTATTAATAGGGGCTGATTAAAGTCGGACCAAAAATTCGTATAAATTGACTCAAGTCAGGAATTGATAACACATGAGATGTTTTGAATCTGAAACCTAAGAATTGAGCAGACCTCTAACTCTCGTGCCTAGACCATCAGACCAACATCTAATTCTTTGGATTAATTTTGCACTAAGATCAAGGCAAACAATGCAAAGAATATTAATTATTATGTCGTGCATTTACAATCTATACTTACATGAGGTGATACTCACATTTTTGTGGATCCAACCATATATGAGTATGCACTCTTAATGTATTGCACAAAATGCATTGTCCTTAATTTGAATACAAAAAAGTTAATTTTGTATCACGAAAGTCTAGAAAAATAGATTTTAATTAGGATGTGATAACTTCAATGCAGGTTGTCGCTTTAGGAGTCGTTTAGGTTGTTTGGTATAACTGAACTTATATTAGAATTGCTTATTTAAAAATAGCTGTTGAAAAATTTTAAAATGGACTTTCTAAGAATAAACTATTTTTCAGCTTTTTTAAATTACTTTTAGGCTATAAGTAGAAGCAAACATTGTGCCTAAACACTGCTCAAATTTGGGGTAATGTTCAACTGTTGTGACTAATTTGGGATTGGTAGCTTGTGTTTGTGCATCAACTTTAGGGCATTAAATACTCAAATTTATTTACCCAAAAAATAAAAATACTCAAATTAGCTTATGTCAATTACATTTACCCTATCGCCCTACAAATCAATTTTTTAAATAGTTTTTAAATATTTAATAAGAATTTTGTATTTTTTAATTTTTTTTAATAGAGATCTAAGAATATAAAAATATTGATTTAATTTAAAAAGTTCACTACTTACTAAAAAAATTCCATTTCCACTCAAAAACAAGCTAATAACTAAGATATTTTTCCCTTTCTTTTGTAGATTTAATCAAATTCTTCTGTTCAAGGGAAATAGAAAAAGTATCAAATTTTGATTAAATTATTAAAATTATTTATTAAATAAAAAAAATATTCAAAAACTAAATCAGCTAAATTAGTTGTCACAAACACAAAAAGTAAATTAGATAATAACTAAACATTATTATTTATATTATATTCACTAAATATTTTTAAATACAATCCTCAATCATAATATTTTTAAATTGTATACTCGTGTGCGTATTTCAACATTTGACAAAATGTATACACTAAATAGATACTCGAACATGATATTACCACTACTTATATTAATGTTCGGCTATAAAAAAATTAAATGAGAAATTTATTACAACACTGAATCGATTTATTCTAGGTGAAATTTTATTAGTCAAGTAAATATTAGTATTTTTTTATTTAGTATATAATTTGATAGTTTTTAACTCAGATTTCGAATGTATGTCATTGTAATCATTTGATAATTCATAACTTAGATGTGAAATGTATATCGTTGTAATAAATTTATCATTAGAGTTATGATTGCAATATAATTCCTAAATTAGATTTGAAATGTATATTATTTTGATAATTATTTTTCTCATTAGAATTTTTTTAATCAAGCATTATTGTAATCAATTCTAATATTTACGTAATCTATAAATTTATCACTGTTAATTCATAAAACTCTATCCAAACATATGGCCACGACAAAAAACACAGAAGTAGCTTTGATACATGACTGATAAATTTATCACTATTAAATTTCTAGATGTTATTCAAACATATAACCATTGCATAAAACACAAAAGACTAACATTTATATGATCGATAAATTTTTTACTGTTAAATTTTATTTTCAGTACTGATATTTTGACGAGGGAGAAAATCTATACAAAACACTAATATTTATATAACTGATAAATTTTTTACTATTAAATCCAAAAAATTACTTTTTTATATTGTTATAATTTCATATTCGATATAGACATTGTTGAAAAAATTCTAAAAATATAATTTTTAGTAACAATAATTGTGTAAAGTAAAATTTATAATATTTTAATACAAAAATACAAAAAAGAGTGCGATATCAAGACTCTCACATGAAATTGGCCAAGCTTTTTGGAGTATTCATAGGAGCACTCGTAGAATATTTTTATGAGTTACTCTATTTATTAGGAAGATGCTAATA
>BRYF01000001.1:3277500-3280000 GCA_030159135.1 Actinidia polygama | reverse complement strand
ACTGTAATTAATTTGGGAGATTTAATTATGATATTTTAATTAGGCAATTTAGTTGCAAACATATTCACTTCCTCTCGGTTTGCCATATGGAGTAACAAAAATAAAATAAAAAAAGAGAAAATAAACATAAGATGATGACCGATTTGTCAACTTTATTTCAAAACACTATTAATCAAGTCCAATTATTTATTTTCTCCCAGGACGCATTATCATTACTGAGATAGAAGCCATCTGGTCTTGCCTCCCAATAGCAATTAAAATAACAATAATTACGACTTAGTTTCTTATCATAGACAGCGAAACTTTTGTCTTCATTACCCCAGTAAAAGCGACAGAAGTAAAGAGTCGTTCCAAAAAAGTTTTTAATGAATACCCAGTTGAATTCTTGGCCATTGTAGAGTGTGTGCATTCCAAAATCATCATCTTTAGATTGACATCGAACCCGCAACGGCGTGGGGTTATTTGGAACGCGACTGATGATATGAACCGTAGTATTAGGGTCCCGCAATGAGATGGAGGTATTTGGAACCTGATTCAAATCATCAGAAGCGCCAACGAGGTGAAATCCCACTATGACTAAGGAGAGGAAAAACCAGCACATTGTAACTCTTGGCATTTGAATATGTTGTTTATGTATTTTGAGTTTGACTTTTTTACCTCAGCGTGTCTAATATATATACACACATCCAGGAAGGTAGAAGCAATATTAAAGTATTTTTGTTTTCTTAAGGCAGCACAATTTCAATTTTGGTAAGTATGTTTGGTAAGTATATTAATACAATTAAGTTTATAAAGCATAAATTTAAGTTATTGTTGGGAATCCATTGGTAATTTGGTAAGTATATTAATACAATTAAGTTTCCATAGTATGGTAAACAATAAATTTAAGTTATTGTCGAGTATTTTTCCTTTGTTAATTTTTAATTTTGGTAAATATGTATTAGAGATAAGAAATAGAGATAAAGTTTATTAGTATAATCTTATCTTTAGAGATTAGTAGATTAGGATTAGATTAAGAGATAAATTATTAAACTTTATCTCTAATTCTTATATCTCATAGTATGTTTGGTAAACTATAAATTTAAGTTATTGTTGGGAATCCATTGGTTTGATTACTTATTAGCTGTTAATTATTGGATTAAATACAATGAGTATCCCACTACATATTTTATAGATTTACCTAAATCCCATTAAATTTAAGTTACCTTATTTGATTTATGTTGTTGTCAGAATTAAATTGGTAGAATAGTTTTTAAAATTATTTTTAAAATAAAAATACTTATTGCTTTCATATTTTATTCATTTTCAAATGGAATTAATTTTGAGAATATGAAAACTTTTGATCTTTTTAATGTTTTATTAAAATGAGTTTCTTTTTTCAAAGAATTCCAAAAAAAATAAGTTTTGAGAATTATTAACCAAACAAGTTTTCCACAAGTATTAATTTTTCACTGGTGAATCTGATGAAAACAGCAACCAAGAAGAGTTAAGTCGTGGCTTCGATAAATAATTTTATGAGCATTGCTATCGATAAACAACAAATTGTCTCACACACATGATTTTTTTTTAATTCATCGGAAAGCAAAGGGTTGAACACAACAAAGACATAAACTGATCAAACAAAAAAAAAAAGACAAAAAAACTAAGTCCCCAAGACCACACCAGCACAGTCTTCATCGAGCACCCAGGAACGGAACTACGTGGAGACAGTGGGGGGCCATGGCCCCCCTCAGATTTTTAAAAAAAAATAATTTATATGTAATTTTAAAAATTTAAAATCAAAATTTCAGATTTCAGCCCCCCCTAAATCTAAAGAAAATCGATTTTTGATAGCACAAATGTCTTATTATCGACGATAGGAGTCTAAAATATCGAAAACAAATTACATAAGACAACACACGCGCCTTCACGCGCCACCTGAATGTCGGCGCGTGAGATCTACTCTCACCACGCGCTCCACGCGCCGACAGAGGTAGACGACGAGTGGGACCACGCGCTCCACACGCCAACAGTCCCACGTGCACGTCATTGATGACGTCAACGAATATTCTTTGTAAATTACACTTTTTAGCCCTGAAGTTTTATATTTATAAAAATAAAGTCTTTTTACTTTAATAAATTACATATTAATAACTACGGACCTAATTTAGTATTTTTTCGCCCCCCCCCCCCCCCCCCGGGACGGAATCCTGGCTCCGTCCCTGCGAGCACGGCTATTGATTCCTCTTGATTTGTTCACATCCTTGCAAGAAATTCTGCACATCTATTTGCTTCCCTGGGCATGAAGTTTATATTGGCATTGCTCCTTCTCATCAGCAGGTAGCACTGTTGGATAAGGATCCTGAATAAGTTCTACCACCTCTTGTGAGTAGCATATAAACCCCCAAAAAACAAAAAGTTGTGTCATTATTCGCTCCTCTGCCAACATGTGTTATCAAGGTTAGTCTGATTTCATTTCTATTCATTTTTCATATTTGTTGGACTTTGAGAGAGAGAGAGA
>BRYF01000001.1:3255000-3257500 GCA_030159135.1 Actinidia polygama | reverse complement strand
GAAGGATATAGCGACAATAACTGGATATCCAATACGAAAGACTCAAAATCCACGAGAGAATATGTATTTACCCTAGATAGGGTTGCAGTTTTATGAAAATCTTCCAAATAAACATTCGTCAAATCCACGATGGAATCGAAGTTCATAACCTTAGATAAGGCAGGTGAAGAAGCGGAGTGATTTCGTCACTTCTTAGAAGATATTCCAAGTTGACCAAAGTTTGCGCCAGCTATATGCATCCATTGCGATAGTTAATTAGCAATTGAAAGGCGCATAGCATGTATAATGGTAAGTCTAGACATATACGCCGTAGATATAATACAATTATACAACTACTCTCAAATGGAGTTATCGCTATTGACTATGTGAAGTCAAGGGATAATATTGTGGATTCGCTAACCAAAAGGTTAAACAAAGAGTTAGTTGAGAAGTCTTTGAGGGGAATAGGGTTGAAGCCTTTAGAATAATATTGCTGCAATGGTAACATAACCTAACTGATTGGAGATCCTAATATCTAGGTTTAATAGAACAACTAAGTTGACTAAAGGAAGTCACTGAAATTTTACCCATTTTTATGGAGCAATAGTGATACCTGTAGCGAATAGGTTAAACATGCTTTTAATTACTTTTATGTCTTAGAAATCCAAATCGAGTATAGTAGGACACTCGTGATGATTAGATGTCACGTATGTGTGTGATGTGAATGTCATGTCAATGAGAATTTTCAAAGTTGATTTCTTTAAAATCTCGTGATGCCAAGCAATGTCCAAGGTCAAAACAGACACAATTGTGAGAATTAATACATTGTTGGAGAAAGCCTGTGTGATACTTAGGGGATGTTTGGTAACATTTTTACTTTTTGTGTGTGTTTATTTTATTTTTGTTTAATTTTTTATAAAATAAAAACTAAAATATATTTGTGTTCACTTTTTGTTAAACTATTTAAAAATAAAAATATGTTTGTGTTCACCTTTTTTTAAACTATTTAAAGAGGTGGAGGTGGAGGAGGTGGCAGTGGAGGCGGAGGAGGTGGTGGTGACGGCGACGGTGGTGGTGGAGGAGATGATGGTGGTGGAGGAGGTGGTGGTGGAGGTGGGGTGGTGGTGGAGGAGATGGCGGCGAAGGTGGTGGCTGTGGAGGTGGCGGCGGTGGTGGAGGAGGAGTTAGTGGTAGTTGAAAAAATTTGAATGAAAATTTTTTGTGAACAAAACAAAAATATTTTGTTGTTGTTTTCACTATTTTCAAAAATAGTAATTTTGCCTTATTTATAATTATAAATAACAATACAAACAAGTTTTTATTTTTAGTTAAACAGAAAAATAGAAATTAAACTGTTAACAAACATTCTCTTTTTGTTTTGGTTTACAATAACGGAAGAACAATTCAAGATATCTTACTCAGTATTCTAGTAATAGACCCAATAGGTTTTCACAAAAGAATTTTCAAGGCCAAAAGCTATATTTCTTGTTGTAGGAAAGTATCCGTTGATCACTCTAAATCTAGTGTGCATATTTCGACTAATATCATTCATGTGGTGAATTGTTGAAAAAATCGATTTTGAAACATGAGTTTCAGCTGACTCTATGTTGGAAAAAGATAAGGATTCGATTTATTAATTTTGATAAAACGAAATATGAATGTATTCTCTTCTGCGAGAGTTTTCCAACGATACAAAGAATGTTCAAAATCAATAAAGGATGAATAAGATATTACCTCTTAAAGTGAGTTACCTGAACTAGCTACATGTGTTAGAAAATTACTCAAATCCCACTATGGGAGAGAAGTAAAGAAATCTTTTGGTTTTAATACACCGTTAGGGGGTGTTACGTGACATTATCACCATATTATGGTCATCAATTCCCTACAATGAATGACAAGGCTCTCACTTATATATAAAGTCTATCGTCTTTTCTATTGGAGGACAACAACAAGAGAAACATAGAGCGTACATTACTGCCTTTCTTTCAATTTTCTATTTTTCCTGAGAGATATCAGAAACATTGTGAGTTTGTTGGGCTGACTAGTGCAATAGTAACACTATTCGGATATTGTTGTTTTATCTTAAGAGGCGACGTCCGCTGACTCAACACACCGGTGAAATGCGAATCAGTTTTAAGAAGATCGTGTGCCACACAAGATCAACAAATTCTTCTACCTATTTTTGTTTTCATTTTCTGTTCTTAATATCCGTACTATCTCTTTTATATTTTATTGCAATCGGTTTCTATAATCCGTTTCCAATAATAAATACTTTTTAAGTTTTGTTTTTTGCTGTTCGGATTATAACACTTAGACATGATGTCACTTTAAATTATGGTCTAGTTTGGAGACCAATAATGGTCGTAAATCTCAAGTTTTATAAAACGAGTGATCCACTAAAGATTCTCCAAATCCAAATATTTGGCTTAGCATCAAAAAGCATTAAGCAAAAAATCTAATGCTTCTAGAAACTCAGTGGCATGTCCCCACATTCCCCTCAGCTTAAGCAAAACAAAAGAGA
>BRYF01000001.1:3220000-3222500 GCA_030159135.1 Actinidia polygama | reverse complement strand
CTCGATGGATTTTGATCGGTCCACGAGTCGGGTCAGACCCGACCATGATGTCCACGGACTTAGATTTACGGGCCGGGCCGAATTGGATCCATTGGCCTTAAATAATTTTTTAAAAATATATTTTATTTTAAATTAAAAGGTTACAAATATAAAAGATGAAAAAATTAATGCATAATTACATGAAATTATTTATAAATATTGATTATTTACATATTATAAAAAATTAATACATTCGAGGTGGATCACGGGCCGAGTCACGGGCTTCAAGATTAATCCAAAATTCAGCTCATACTATCTTGAGTTTGGGTAGAACTTGGACCCTCTGGGCCATGAATCGAGCCAAAATCCTCTAAATCGGGCCGAGTCATGAGTTGTGGACTTTTTAATGACCCTACTATTAGAACAAACAATGATTTGGTTCGCTTGTGAAAAAAATCTAGTTACATGTGAGAAGATGTGTTCAAAATATTATAATAAATAATAAAATTGTCATCCTAGAAAAAAACCCGTCTCTCTATTTCTCCATATGGTGCAGCTAAGAGAGAGTAACTTAATGATTTAGAGCTACCACATCAGTTTTTTTCAATTATTCATAGTCGGTTACACAAGAAAAAATCGAACTCCCGGTCTCACTTATCTTTCGCATTCTTAGATTTTAACAAGATCATACTAGTACTTACTTTTCTTATGTGACATATGAAAACTAACGTGATAGTCTGAAACCATTAATAATCAATATAAACAATATGTTTTCAAGAGGTGATTTTATTCCCCAAGTGACTGTACGAGTTTAATACCTAACGGAGTGGAGTCCCATGAATGCATCCACCATTACACCATATAGTGGACCAAGACTTTTGTCCCATCATGTTAACCCAAGATTAAATGCAAACGATCATGCTCTTCTACTGACAGATACGAAGCTTTCACGTACCAGTTGAGTGGGAGCCCTTATTCCCACCCCCCCTCAAGGACAAAAAACTCCGGTCCCACCACCAACAATTAACCCCCTACCCCCAGCAGCCCCTACCCACCTTTTTTTCTTTTTTTTTTATTCTTTTTTTATTATTTTTTTATCAATTTTGTTTATTTTATTAAATTTATTTCTTTTATTTATCAATTTATTTTTATTTTTTGATAAATATTTTTTTTATTATACGTTTCTAGTCTTTTGTTAATTTTTTATAAAAGAATTTTTTTTATAATATGGATTAAAATTTATAATATTTTGTTTAAAATTTCTCTCAATTTATAAAATTTCATGCAAAACTAATTAACATCAATTTTGGTTTCAGAAAAACTAATTTTCTTATGTGTTTTTATGACAAATCAAACTACTAAAAAATTTTAAGTGTTTAATTTTTTTTTAAAACAACGGAAGAAGAGATGGAATTAAAAAAATAATAAATAAATAAATTGTTATGTGTTTAAAAAAATTATATAAAAATTAAAAAGGTGAAAGTAAACAAAAATTTAAAAAATAGCATTTTTTTTAATAACTAACCAAGAGATGGTATTCAAAAGAAAATTAATGGGTGAGAGAGAGGGGGGGAGAATTTATGTGTTTAAAAAATTTATATAAGAATTAAAAAGGTGAAAGTAAAAAAAAGTTAAAAAAAAATAGCATATTTTTTAATAACTAAGAGATGGTATTCAAAAAAAGAATTCATGGGTGAGAGAGAGAGGGGGGGACAAATTTGCCCAAATGCCTAGCTCAATGGGAAGAAAAAGGAGGGGAATTTCAAATTAGTGGGAAAAATAAATTAATGAAAAAGTTACTAAAAATATTTAGTAATTTTTTTATTAATTTATTTTTCTAATTTTTCACTATTTAAAATTCCACAAAAGAAATAGTTAAAAAAATCATATTCGAGTGCTAAGGCTCGTTATAAAAGATTTAGGAGAGTTGGGAAATATACATCTTTCCTTGTACTATTTTGTGACCAGGCTATTTTATGTCAACTTAATAAGGTAAAAGTAAATTGAGCAGCTACAATATAAATTCTAGAAAACAGTGCATGTGGTGCGTTCAGATATAACATTATAAAAAATACGAAAACTAAATAAGGTAAAAACTCGACTGCAGTGCACACCACAATCAATCGTAACAAAAAAAAATAATTTTGTCGTAACATTTACCACAATGACGCATAACATATTATTTTTTACTATTTTTAACATAAACATCTAACATAACATTCACTAAACAGATGAGAATATACACCACAACTGATCGTTATATTTTTATGGTACACACGGTGTATACTTTAGATTTTGTCAAAAGTAAAACCTATATGGATATTTAAACAAATTGCGGGACTAAATGTGTAAATATTGTTGATTAAAATGACACTTGTACTAATGTGTGATGGGTCGTGAGTCGATTGTCACTTTGACCAAGTTTTAGACAAGAAAGAGAACTAGAAAAATGGGTTGCAATAAAGTTTTGTTGAATTGTTTGATCAAGAATATCTTGAAGATGGCATGCCACTTTCCTAAA
>BRYF01000001.1:3210000-3212500 GCA_030159135.1 Actinidia polygama | reverse complement strand
GTCACATTGGAAATAAGGGCAAATTGGTCCAGAAAACACTTCTATTTAAAAGCTAGGACCCTAACTTAGAGAACTTTAAAGCATAGAACCTTCCGGGTTAAAAAGTATTTTGTTGAGTTGTTGGCAAAACAAGTTCTAATTCAGAGACTTTTAACCCATAGTTATCAGAATCGAACAGGATATCAAACCGGTGAGGCTACCGTTTCAAAGTTCATTGGTTCAGCCGGTGTTATAAATTAAATATATTTTATTTATTCATATATATATATATATATTACCTTAAATATAATTTATATTGCAAAGTAAAACACAAGGAATCAAGTAGAGTAATAGTAAGTGTCGTGGTAGAAATCTAGGGCAAGCAACCAATAGTCAAGTTGTTCTGGACGACGAGATGGTAACCTTGGAAAAGACTCGGGCGACCTGCGCAGAATTGAATAAATATTACCGGCGGGGGCGAGGCCGCTCAAAATCCCTCCGGCGTGCGAACCAAACCAAGGCGATCAAAAACTAAGCAATGGACAAGCGGAGCTATCCGTCTACCAAAGTAAAGATTCCGTACCTCATAATGTTGAGGGAGCAGCAGCCTTTATATAGATGAACAATGGAGAGCCGTGTAAGAAAATTGTAGCGTAATCCTCGGACGGCTAAGTATGGAAATGTATTCTGGAGATATCGGAGATTTAATAGGGAGATCTGACATCTAGAGGACATCCCGTGATATGAAAAGGATCTCCTCAGAGGTAGTTTTCTTGTGGAGATGGTCTTCTATCAGAGGCAGAAGACCCCGTATCTCACCTGGCTCATACGTGATGTGAAGGCTAGCAAGGTTACGTTCATACTTATTATAGGCGATGGTATGATGGGCGAACAAGATTATGGGCGATGTGGCGAGGTAAAGGATGGCTGGCGACAAGGATACCAGCGAACACGGCGAGATCGTGAAGATCTACCTGAAGGTGGGCGATGTGGTCCCTTGGCGAAGTACGAATTTACCCATCGTGCTTTCCTTGGTCAAGAGGGTTCGGAGATGTCTTCCAGTCGGATGGAGAATTGCTAATTGGATTGTTCCATGACAGGCGGGGTGCGTGACCATCTCGGAACCTAATGGTTCACGTCATTTGGGACAGCATGTTCATCTCGAATATTGATCGGGTGAGATGGCAGATTTTACCCCACATCAGTAAGTATTGCTTAATTTTATCCTTAGATCTCAAGTTCAACTCTTAATTTTAACCATTTTTCGTTGACCCAGCCGATAAACCATACCGACTCATGATCCGATTTTCGCCGATTCTGATAACTATGTTTTAACCAATCACCCAAACAAACATGTCTGCACGATAAAAAAAGATTTGGTTGGTGGAACAGTCCAGCGGACCCCACTGGGTTTAAGCAGGTATGAACAATCTGGTTGAATTTCACATTGGTCCAATATTCTATAATGACTGCATAATAATTTGCAAAACAGTCCTCCTGCAACTCATACACTTGGGGTCCGTTTGGTACCAGTTTTTTTAGTTTTTTGTTTAGTTTTTTTAAAATTTATAAATAAAAAAATAGCCAGAATTAGTTTTTTTGGTTTTATATTTTTACTTTTTTAATTATTTTTAATTAAAATAAAGCAAAAAAACAAAAAAAAACAAATTTTTTTTAACGAGTTTAAAAAAAATAGTTTTTAAGCATTATCAAATGGACCCTTATTTGCATGCATTAAAATTAATACGTTCATTTGTATACGTATTTGTACAAAAAAAAATTACATGAAAAGTGTAAATGGGGTGTGGACCCCACCTCCATAATGTGTACACACTTGTGTAAATTAATTCGGTTGTTTTTTTTTATCGAGGTTTGGTTGGAGGACAATAAAAAAAACTTTATTTGATGAAATTCAGATACAAATATTCTTATTACTCTCTACACTTCCTCCCCATTTCTCACTACCTCCTTCTACCATACTGCCAACTCTGGTTGCCACCACCTAAATTTAGCGTATGGGTGGACATGAGTCGGGTTGGGTCGATTCTGGATTAGACTCAGAATCGACTCGCTATTAATTGGTTCTCAATTTTTAGATCCAGAATCGACCCGATTATCCAAAAGAACCGAATCGAATTGCTCGGATCAAGTTTGGTTTGGTTTTGTTCGGTTCGATTCTTCGGTTCTTTATTTTCGGATCGGTCTGGTCTGTTCTCAGTTCTGGTCCGTTTCTAGTAATAATCTAGTGTAGTGAGTGCACTGTATGTCTATGGATCGGTTCTAGACTTCTATTCTCGGGTCTAGTTAAGTCGATTCTAAGTAAAAGAAATTGTAGACCTGAGAATCGAACCTAAGCAGTCGGGTCTAGAATTTTCAGACCCATAACCGAATCGAGAGATGGTAGAACCGAACCAACCCGAACCAACCCGAACCAATGAAATCGATTTGGTTCGATTCTCGGATCCGACGAATATTTTGGGCACCCCTAATTTAGCGGCATGTGGCCACTTTTTGGCTAATC
>BRYF01000001.1:3190000-3192500 GCA_030159135.1 Actinidia polygama | reverse complement strand
GAAAGAAAAGAGAAGAATAAAAGGAAAAAGAAAAGGAATTTTTAGGAAAGAGAGAAGAAATAGATAAAATTAGAAGAAACCAAAATAGAAGAGAAAAAGCTAAAGAGAAAAAGAAAAGAATAAAAAATTCATTTGCTCCCAGTAAAAAAGGTGGTGCCCATAACTTTGCCTTATGGCATACAGCAAGCCGTCAATTGCCATGCTCTCCTCAATCCATGGTTACCCAAATACCGGGTTAACTCCTAAGGTACTTGACCCCTCAATAAAAGTCCAATTAGAAATGAAGAGAGAGAAAGATAAAATAGTTGGTTACTCAAAGTAGGTGGGTGCTCCATGTTTCTCCCGTACACACTGCTACATTGCCATCTCACAAAACTCCAACAATAACACCATGTAATATGCACTTTTGGAACTACCCAATAGGCATCAGTCCCTGCGTATCTTCAAAATGGAGCTTTGACTTCTAGAAGAAAAAGAAGAGGAAGAAGGAAATTGTTAGGTCCAAGATGCGATTAATGTACGCACTGCACCCCCACAATACCTTCGTCCAATGGTTTCGATCCTATGAGCTATACCCCACAAATTACAACCCAAACATAACTTGACAACCCCTAGAGAATGATTCAAATTGTTTGGTGCACAGCTCCGCACTTTCTAAGTAGTGCGCCCCAATGGCCTGCCCCCAAGTGCACCGACTATTGAAAATAAAGACAGGAGAGATGATTTTTTTCCCATTCAGTCCAATGCTCAATTTCTCCATCCCTAAAACCAATCCAAGGAAGAGAGAACGAGGGTGCGGCCCAAGCAGTCTTGACCCAAAGGTCCTTCCCTTTCCTCCATCGGGAGAGAGGTAGTATTTTAAAATTTGACAAAATAAAGTGGGTCAAATTTTAGGACCAGGAACATTCGGATAAGACTATATGGATTGGGCTAGGTCCGGAGCTGATTAAATCAAACTAGTTGGACCGGGCTAGGCCCGAAGCATACTTGGTTGGGTCGAACTAGATAGATTGGGCTGGAGGGTGGAAAGGGAAAGACCTTTGGGTCAAGACTGCTTGGGCCGCACCCTTGTTCTCTCTTCCTTGGATTGGTTTTAGGGATGGAGGAATTGAGCACCGGACTGGATGGGGAAAGACCCATCTCTCTCTGGTTGTCTTTACTTTCCGTAATCAGTGCGCTTGGGGGCAGGCCTTTGGGGCGTTGCTCAGAAAGTGTGTAGCTATGCACTGAATAATTTGAGTCATTCTCTCTAGGGGCTGCCAAGTTATGACTCGGGGGTATTGCCCATAGGGTCGGTACCATTGGGTGAAGGTATTGTGGGGGTGCATTGATTGCATGTTCGACCTAACAATTTCCTGCTTTCTCTTATTCTGCTTCTAGAAGTCAAAGCTACATTTTGAAGATATGCAGGGACTAATCCATGAGGTCATGCCTAATGGGTAATTCCAAAAGTGCATAATGCAATGTGTTATTATTGGAGCACTAGGTTCCAAGTAGCCTGAACCTTTTATGAGATGTCAATGTAGCATGGGAGAAACATGGAGCACCAACCCTTTTACTTGGAGCAACCAATTCTTTTATGTTTTTCTCTCTCGTCATTTATCATTGGGCTTGGACCTTTTGGGTAAGGGATAGAGCCCATGGGGTAAAAACTATTGGTGAAGGTTATGAGAGAGTACAAAGTGTGCATTTAAAGTTTTGGGCCAAGAATTCTCCCCCTCTTTTTTCCATTGTCTTTAAAAAGTTAAACTTTTATTGAGGGGTCAAGTACCTTAGGAGTTAACCCCACTATTTGGGTAGCCATGAATTGAGGAGAGCATGATAGGTGCCGGCTTGTGGGGTGTGCCATAAGGCAAAGTTATGGGCACCACCTTTTTTTTACTTAGAGCAAAAAGAATTCTTTATTCTTTTCTTTAGCTTTTGATCTTCTCTTTTCTAAAAATTCCTTTTCTTTTTCTTTTATTCTTCTCCTTTCTTCTTTTGTCTTATATATATATATATATATATATATATATATATATATATATATATTCTTTTTTCTTCACCCTTTTTTTTTCCTCTTCTTTGGCCAAACCCGAAGTTTGAATAGGCCAACACCTCTTAGCCGGATGTGGTTGGATTGAGGTTTATGCAAAATAAAATGTATTTAAAAATCCGTTGAGAGCCAGAGCAAATATGCGGAGATGCGTAATATGAATTAAGAATGCACTAGTAATTGATTTACTTTTCGACAGATCTTAGCACCTGTTTTATGCTTAATTATGAATTAATAAATGGTATGCAATTCCCTAATAATACGGAAAGGGTTTGCTTATCAAGCTACCATGCTTCATCAATTTGGAGGAGTTATTTTTTTAAATGTTCTATCAAGCTCGTTTCATGTTTTTGACTTAATCAATCTGGAGCAGGGTTTTAATTATGGTATCGATTAGTATCAGTGATACGGCGCTATATTGTCAAATATCGGAGGGTCAAAATCTCGATACATAACGGCGGATAT
>BRYF01000001.1:3162500-3167500 GCA_030159135.1 Actinidia polygama | reverse complement strand
ATTTTTCAGGATACCTTGTCCTGGACTAGTCTAGTTTTTTTTGAGTTTTTCTAATAAAATAAAATAAAAGATTGGGGACATGTGTCAAGTATAGGTTATTGATTTGATCATGGGGCACCTCATGGGTTTGACTTAACCATGGCGGCCTATTTTTTTCTTTCTTGAGAGTAGAAGAAAGGAAACAAAGAAAATAGTGGGAGATGCCCCCAGGGTGTAGCTCAGTTGGTTCACAGGTGATAGATTGCACCCAAGAGCGCAGGTTCGAGTCATGGCAGCCGCAGTGTGGGAGTTTCACTCATGAAATATTGGGTGGGCTTCTTGTGGGCACTATGCACTGGGCCTCCCATCTGTTGGGTCGCTGAGTACCTGATTTACCTGTCATGCCAGTCCCGTGGGGCAGGGCGGTATGGCCCGGTTAAGGTGTCCGGAACAACACCTTTTTGCACCTTAGAAAATAGTGGGAGAGAGAGAACACGAATGGAGAGAGAGAAATAAATAGAGAAAAGTAAAATAGGAGACTAGAGAAATTATATGGTGTGGTCAAATATGAATATAAGAGATAAGATATAGAATCAATGATGAGATAATATTCAATCGATGTGAAATTTTAGTATAATGTTCATGAATGATAGATCAACATATTTAATGATGTCGATTTTGAGGTAAGCATAAGATATATAATATGCATTTTGAACTTGGGAGTACTTTCTTTAAATATCTGATTTTGTATTCATCTTGAGCATGTGTGTTATTTATTGAAATTCATAATTTTTTTTGAATCATGATATGTATAATTTTTTTGTATGATGGATAAAATGATATGGTATTGTTTGGTACATTAACTGAGTAGACCCATTAATAACTTGACCAACAGTTCGAAAAAAGCTAAAGAGCTAGGTGAGGTGGGTGAGACCAACTACCAATAATGTATTAAGAAAGATCGAGTATGAGGTCCTTCAAGATTTGATAATTCGTTGAGCTCTTCTAGATTTATCGTTGAGCCATTATTAAATTGAGTATATTCTCATTATATTGTATACTTCCCTGTTTAAAATAATTTTTTCAGGCGAACGTGGGAGTTCGGGTAGTATGAGATGGGTTGGGTGAACGAATTAAAGATTTTAGATCATTTTGTATAAATTATTTGTTAGTAAACATTGTATTAATAAATATTTGAAGACTAATGTAATTTTGAAAAAAATGACGCTCTGATTTATATGTAAAGAAAAATACGATGATCATTGATTAAATTAACGATCAGGAGATTCGAGTCGTTACAAATAGTATCAGAGCTTGAGATGGGTCATTACAGAATGGTATCAGAGTTTAGGCTTAGATCTTATATGGAGTCGTGTGAGAGGTTTAGTCGGTAGATCTTACATGAGATTGTGAGGGTAGTATAATTTTTAGATATATATTTTCTAAACTTGAAGATAGATTGTCCAAAATATAATTTTTGATAAGAATGCGCAGTGAAAGCATGTATTTTGATATTGACACAAAATAAAACTTTCTAAATTTTAAGGACAAAATTTTTTAAGAGAGGAAGAATGTAATACCTGACCCTTAATTATTTTTACTTTATTATAAAAAAATATATATATACACTAGTATAATTTTTATAATTTTTGCAATCTTTACGATAACAGAATTTTTATCCGAAAAATTATTATGTCTTATCTTGGACCGATCTAAATTTTTTAAAAAACTTACAAACTTATCCTGGACCAGTTCAATTTTTTTCCGACCGATCTAATTTTTTTTGGTAATTCTACTGAGTTTTTTTAATAAAAAAAATAAAAAACTTGACACATGTCCCATTTAGGGACACATGACAAGCATGTTTTGTTGATTTGACCATGGGGCACCTCATGTGTTTGACTCACCCATGGCGGCCTAGTTTTTTCTTTCTTAGAGCAAAAGAAAGATAATAGTAAGAGAGAGAGAGAGAGACAACACGCATGGAGAGAGAGAAAGAAAAATAAATGAGAAATATGAGACTAGAGAAATTATATGGTGTGGTCAAATATGATCATGAGAGAGAAGATATATAATTAATGGTGATATAATATTCGATTGAGGTAAAATTTCAGTATAATGTTCACGGATGATAGATCAATATATCTAATGGTGTCGATCATAAAAAAAGTAGAAATTATACAATGTGCTTTTTAAACTCCAGAGTACTTTATTTAAATATCCGATTTTATATTCCTCTTAAGCATATGTGTTGTATTAAAATTCGTGATATTTTTTTGGAATCATGATAAATATAATTTTCTTGTATGATGGCTAAAATGATATGATAATGTTTGGTACATTAACTAAGTGGACCGGCCAATAACTTAACCAACAGTTCAGAAAAAAATCAAAGATCTAGGTGAGATGGGTGAGGCGGGGCATCAGTGATGTATCAAAAAAATAGAGTATGAGGTCCTTCACGATTTGATGATTCACTGAGCTTTTCTAGATTTGTCATTGAGTTATTATTGAATTGAGCATATTCTCATCATATTGTATACTTTCTTATTTAAAATAATATTTTTCAAGCGGACGTAGAAGTTCGGGTAGTACAAGATGGGTTGGGTGAATGAATTGAATATTTAAGATTTTAGATTATTTTGTATAAATTATTTGTTAGTAGACACTATATAAATAAACATTTGAAGACTAATGTAAATTTAAAAAAAAAATAGTATTCTAATTTATATATAAAAATAGTATTCTAGATTATTTTGATATTGACACAAAATAAAACTTTCTAAATTTTAAGGACAAAATTTTTTAAGAGAGGAAGAATGTAATACCTGACCCTTAATTATTTTTACTTTATTATAAAAAAATATATATATACACTAGTATAATTTTTATAATTTTTGCAATCTTTACGATAACAGAATTTTTATCCGAAAAATTATTATGTCTTATCTTGGACCGATCTAAATTTTTTAAAAAACTTACAAACTTATCCTGGACCAGTTCAATTTTTTTCCGACCGATCTAATTTTTTTTGGTAATTCTACTGAGTTTTTTTAATAAAAAAAATAAAAAACTTGACACATGTCCCATTTAGGGACACATGACAAGCATGTTTTGTTGATTTGACCATGGGGCACCTCATGTGTTTGACTCACCCATGGCGGCCTAGTTTTTTCTTTCTTAGAGCAAAAGAAAGATAATAGTAAGAGAGAGAGAGAGAGACAACACGCATGGAGAGAGAGAAAGAAAAATAAATGAGAAATATGAGACTAGAGAAATTATATGGTGTGGTCAAATATGATCATGAGAGAGAAGATATATAATTAATGGTGATATAATATTCGATCGAGGTAAAATTTCAGTATAATGTTCACGGATGATAGATCAATATATCTAATGGTGTCGATCATAAAAAAAGTAGAAATTATACAATGTGCTTTTTAAACTCCAGAGTACTTTATTTAAATATCCGATTTTATATTCCTCTTAAGCATATGTGTTGTATTAAAATTCGTGATATTTTTTTGGAATCATGATAAATATAATTTTCTTGTATGATGGCTAAAATGATATGATAATGTTTGGTACATTAACTAAGTGGACCGGCCAATAACTTAACCAACAGTTCAGAAAAAAATCAAAGATCTAGGTGAGATGGGTGAGGCGGGGCATCAGTGATGTATCAAAAAAATAGAGTATGAGGTCCTTCACGATTTGATGATTCACTGAGCTTTTCTAGATTTGTCATTGAGTTATTATTGAATTGAGCATATTCTCATCATATTGTATACTTTCTTATTTAAAATAATATTTTTCAAGCGGACGTAGAAGTTCGGGTAGTACAAGATGGGTTGGGTGAATGAATTGAATATTTAAGATTTTAGATTATTTTGTATAAATTATTTGTTAGTAGACACTATATAAATAAACATTTGAAGACTAATGTAAATTTAAAAAAAAAATAGTATTCTAATTTATATATAAAAGAACACGATTATTAACGGCATGTTATGATAGAGAGAAAATTGAGACCGGCCCTTTATTCTCATTTTGAAAAATATTATGGTCCTTTGTAAAGGATAGTTTGAAAAAAATGACAAATTTCAGTTTTTCGATTTAATTTTTTATAATGGACATCCTTTTTAAGATATTTTAAAAGATATTTTAAAATAAAAAAATGGATAAATAAACTAGTCGGTGACAGTAAGATTTTCTATTGGAACATTTAGTTATTGTTTTAAAAAACACAAGGAGGAAGTGGACGGAATGGATCACAGTTCTTGATGACCTAAGAAATTTGTATTAAAATGAATAGCCAAATCTACCATTTATCAAGTAAACTATGTCTATTTTGGAGATTGAAGAAATTCAATAGGATTTAAGATTTGATAACAAATTCAGTCGGACTAAATCATATTACTAATCTTGTGAAATCTCAATATGCACTTGTTTTACAATCGCATCATAATTTTAACTACATAAAAAAAAATTGATGAATTATAAAGTAAATTATATATCTCCTTTTCTTTTTTCTAATGTTTTTTATTTTTTTCCTCATTTTTCTTCTTTTCTTGACTTTTTTTTATTGTTTTTAAAATTTAACTTTATATATATATATATATATATATATATATATATTGTTTGTTATCTTCTTATTTTTTACTTTTTTTCTCTATATTTTATGTTTTTTTATACTGTTTTTTACCAAAAAAATTAAAATTTTAACTTTTTTCTTCTTCTTTTTTCATCTTTTTCTTTTTTATTGATATTTCCCCCATTTTTAATTTTTAGTTTCTTATTTTTATCTAGTTTTTGTTTGTATTTCTTTTTTCTCTCTTCTATTTTTTTTCTCTCTTTTTTATTTTCTACTTTTTTCCTATTTTTCTTGCTATTTTTACTGTTTTAATATACTATTTTTGTTTTTATCAGCTTTTAATTTTATTTTTATTTTTTCCCTTTTTTGTTTTTTTAATTAATTTTTAACTTTTCTTCTTCTTATATATATATATATATATATATAT
>BRYF01000001.1:3082500-3085000 GCA_030159135.1 Actinidia polygama | reverse complement strand
TGGACTAGGCCATGCTCCAAACAGCTTCACTTCTTCTTCCATTCTTGAGAGAGAGAGAGAGAGAGAGAGAGAGAGAGAGAGATAGATGTGGGAATTGTTGGAGTTGTTATGCTAGAGAGTCAACATATATAAGACAACCATTCTTGGGCACCAAGCTAACAATTTCAAACAATTATACATAAATATATTTGTGTGTCATGGAAGTCTAAAGCTCAAACCTTTTGTGGGCTTTAAAGCATCTTTATT
This sequence comes from Actinidia polygama, assembly GCA_030159135.1. Taxonomy (NCBI): domain Eukaryota; kingdom Viridiplantae; phylum Streptophyta; class Magnoliopsida; order Ericales; family Actinidiaceae; genus Actinidia; species Actinidia polygama. The sequence goes on along the minus strand of BRYF01000001.1, from coordinate 3,084,754 downwards.
TAAATATTTTGTGTGTTAAGCCTCCACTTAGATAAATTTTGGTCTATTTTTGTTGCCTAAAATACTAGTCAGTTGATGGTATTAAAAACACTCTATTGGTTGCGTTAAAGATTGCACTATCTATTACCTTAACGTTTTATCTACAAATTAATTAATACAAACTTTAATAGTTTAATGAGTAAGATCCACATATTTTTCATCTACACAAAGCAACAATGGTTGAAAATTTGAATTTTAATGAGTGGGTCTCATTTATTTATTGTTAACTTGCTTGGAGAAATTAACTATGACTCTAGTATTTAGGAATGATGGGATCCATTTGACACACCGTTAACTAAACTATTGTAGAGGAAAAAATGGTTGGCTAACTACTTTATGCTAATACACTCACTAGCAGTCTAGCACGTACATTAACTAAACCAATGGAGATGCTTAGGCAAAATCTCAAAAGAGACTAGGCTTATTAGGATTTTTGGTCGCGATTGTTGTTTTGAGTTGTTTTGCCTTTAATGAATGTTTTTAACTGTTTGATTAAATTTTATATTTCTTCGGTTTCTCTTGACGAGACGAGTCTAAAATGTTAAAACTTACATTTAATAAAGAAAAATACGAAATACAAAAAAAACACTCATAAATTAGCTAAAAAAATTGTCTTTAGTGGATTTTATTTAAAATTTGAATAATATTTTTGTATTTTAAGATTCCTCTAGTTAAGAGGAACTGAAATATATAATTTTCTTTATCAAACGATAGAAAAAATTTCACCGAAAACAAAAAAAAAACAAACCACAATAGTTAAAAAATCTAAAAAAAAAACTAAGTCAAACTGAAGCTAAGTCTTCCTAGTTCCCAATTTTAAATTATTTGTAGGATAGACTATCCATGCTCTCTCTTGTTGAATATGACTTTTGGTAATTGGCCTGTGGAGCAGTTAGCAATATATTAGGGAAGATGAAGGGTTTATCCATTGCATATATAATTGTTTTGGGTAAGACTAAATTTGTAGTTTATATTATATATACTGAAATAACAGAAAGGTCCATTCTGGTGAGCTGTGATGGATAAGGCCTTTAAAATAATTTTAATGAAATAAATATTTTTAGATTTTATTCAAAGCATACAATAAAAAAAAGCATAAAATACACTTTGCACCTTTACACTTTCATTATAATTTCACTTTGCATATTTCACTTGCAATTGTATCAGTCAAGCCCTTACACTTTAGGTCAAGTGTATATGTATCTCAAGTCTATAAAAAAAGATCATGCGGCCACATAGAAAGATGCTGCGTGACCCTTAATTTAATGGACGGGGGACGGGAGGGGCATATTAATAATTAACTTAAAAGTATAAGAGTCTGACTGACACAATTGAAAATAAAAAGTACAAAGTAAGATTTAAGTGAAAGTATAAGACTATAAAGTATAATTTCTCATATAATATATAACCATTTACTACTCATTGTGTTTTTTTTAGGAATCATAAGACATATTATAAATAAACAAACCACACCAAAATCAGCCACCCTCATTTAACAGTGGCTTTGGTCAGCTTATGAGCCTAGTGGACCAATTGTTTATTAACCTTACAAATTAAAATGCAAGAAAATAAGCTTAATGCACCCAAAACTTAACAAATTTAAGATTTGTTTAAATAAACGTGTTGTATCTCAAAATAGTGGCCTGACCCAACTCATTACCGTGTCCATATTGTGTCGTGCTCATTATAATCGTTTCGTTCCGTGCCGACGTTTAACGTGTCGTGCTCGTGCCAGCCTGACCCAATTGACACCACTCTACGTGTATATACTGCTGGCCTTTGTGTGTGGATAAAGAGATGAAAGTATTAAGTTTAATTTATATATTTATTAATAGATATCAAATATGCACTTCAGTCCACACACTAAAAGAACTGTTAGTTGTTTTCTAAATGTAAAGGAGATAATTCGCGTGTGGCCCCAACCAAAGGGTTCAAAATGAAAACTTCCCTTTAAAGATACTGTCCTCTAGGCACGTGCTATAACGACTTAGCCTGCTGCCACATTGAACTCACTGCTGGATACCGGACCTACTGTAATAAGAAGATCAAACTCCACGTCATCAAATGTGCGGGTGCAGGTTCCTTAATCTACACTGTCGGTGCACACAATCCCAGAAAAGTCCCAAAACTATGCTTATGAAATTATTACTCTACAGTGGGATGGAAAGAGTTTTATTGGTTCTGTTTTGAATTAAAATTTAAGTTTGAACAGGCA
>BRYF01000001.1:3052500-3057500 GCA_030159135.1 Actinidia polygama | reverse complement strand
AAAATCAGAACAATGAGTAGCGATGATGTAGATGTAACAAATGATAGCTTATTTGGTAAACCGCCAAAGATTGTTGTTCATCATATGTCATCAACAGATTATGCCCCAATTGAATCTATCAATCTGCGATCCCTCCAATTGTTATAGGTCAATTTGTTGGTCTATTCAGATAGCTCTTAAAATGGAGTGTATGTACCTATTTCAAGAAAATGGTCATGAAAACCTTCCATAATGAAATGTATCTCTAGATTTGCCTCAAAAAATTGAGGGTTTTGGCAATCTAGACAGCTAAAACTGGTTTAGAATTGCTGAATATAAGAAGCATGGCAAACTTTAGAAAGCTCATGAATGACTTAAATTGCTTGATTGGGGTACAAAATTTAGAAAGCTCGTGAATGACTTAATTTTCTTGATTGATGAAGGTTTTTTGACATGATTATGTACTACAAACAAGTGATCTTGATAAGCTTCAAAGTTGGCATCAAATGTTTTAGATATATGTTGCTAAATTATTCAGTACTATGTTTCATGATATAGCTGCAAGGACCGAATGTGGTATGATGTTAACGCTATCTTAACCTACCATTTATAATTATGTTGATCGTGAGTTCAGTTTTCTCTTGTGGAATAACACATATAGCGCATACCTTTGCAACAACTACTAGTCTTTTTCGCTTTAGATATTTAGCGTTAATACTAAACATGTATATCCTCAACTTTCTCTCTCTCTCTCTCTACTTTGTTAGTAAAAAAGGATGGGATTAGACATTAGGTTACAAAATTTAAATCTTATTTAATCAATTGGGTTAGCTCGGTTGGCCATCCTTGTATTCTTTCAAATGGGAAGTCAATCATTACTAAAAGCAAATATTGATTATTTCTTCCATTGAATTAGTGGTTGTGGACTTATGTTTAGTTTAATGTAATTCAGAAACTTATATTCTCTTATCGCTTGTAATAAAAAAAGTAATTGTATTCTTATTTATAATTAGGAGTAATGTAATTCAGAAACTTGTATTCTCTTACCGCTTGTAATAAAAAAAATTTAAATCTTATTTATAATTAGGAGTAGTTATGTTCTTAGATGCTGTTTGATAAAACTAAATACTGAAAATTAAAAAATAAGTTAATCATGATGGTGGTTGTGATAATGACAAAGGAATAGTGATTATTGTAGTGGTTGAGGAGGTGATGCATGTGGTGAAGGTATAGAAGTGATGAGGGTGGTAAGAGTGGTAGTAGATGTGGAGTGTGGTTGTGGTTGTGGTTGCGGTTGCGGTAGTAGAGGGGTGGTGGTTGTAATAATGGAGGGTGGTGTTGTGGTATTGGTAGGTAGAGGGATGATGGTTGTAATAGTGGAGGGGTGCTAGTATGGTGGAAGTGTGGTTGTGGTATTGGTAGGTGGAAAGATGGTGGTGGTGGTATTGGTAGTAGAGGGATGGTGCTTGTAATAGTGGAGGGTGGTGGTGGTGGTGGTGGATGTGGTAATGGGAGTGGAGGGATGGTGGTGGTGGTGGTTTTGGGAGTGACGACAACGGTAGTAGTGGTAGTATTTGAATGGTGGTGGTGGTGGTGGTGGAGGGTGATTGAATGGTGGAGGAAGCAAATGGTGGCAACAATGATAGTGGTTGTATTGATGGGTGAAGAGAGGGTGGTGGTGGTGGTATTGGTAGTGGCGACAATGGTAATAGTGGTATTGTTCGTATGGTTGTGGAGGGTGATTGTGGTTGTGTTATTGGTAGTGGAGGGATGGTGGTGGTGGTGGTGGTGGTGGTGGTGGAGGTGGAGGTGGAGGGTGGCGGTAGCAGTGGCAATGGCAATGGCAATGGCAATGGCAATGGCAACTGTAGTGGTGGGCGAATGGTGATGCTGATAGTAATAGTGACGGTGGCAACCAAGGTGGTGCAAGGGTGGTAGTGGCGGTGGAGGTAAGGCTAGTAGTGGTTATACTAATTATTTATAAATTCAGTTATAATTACGTAGCAATGTTGCTATTTATAATTTTTGTAACTTTTACACTAGATTTTGAAGAGACAATTTTTGAAGTCATGAAAAAATGATGATCAAACAAACTTAATCCATTTTCACTGAATGCATTTAGTATTAAGTATTTAATTGTGTTATCAAACAACCTTTAGTAACATTTTGATTATTGAAAACGTATTTAATTATAGAAAAATACTTATTGTATAGTTAATGGACCTTAATCTTTACAGTTGCCTAAAATCAAATATCATAGTAAAATACCCAACGTAATAGGATTATTTGAGGCTTTCCAAATATTGGTTGCATCAAGTACACTCAAGAAATGAAGATATCTCGTTTTCAAGAAATGATCTAACGTATTAGTCAACCAAGATCTTTTAAGCAATTATAATCACTGCTTAGTTACCAACTGAGAAAATAATCATAGAAATGATCACCATGGTTTTACTAATCAAAATTGAAATCATAAAAAACCGAATAACGACCGTGGTTTTAATTACATTGGTGATCTTAAATAACCTATATGATCACGGTTTTTCTAGAATATATTTCAGATTGATTTTGAAGAAAAACTACCACACTTGTTATCTTTTTATCACCGTTTTTCGAGTTCTTTTATAAGGGATAAAAATCTAGCGCTATCTTTTATCACACCCACATAGATCACGGTTTTAAAATCGAGATTAAAACGAAAAAGTTCACAGCTAAAAACCGTGATCTTTCTTCATTTTTGTAGTAGTAGTAAACAGAAACTGTTTTCAAAAGGAACTCCAACTGATTATCCGCTAGAGTGAATTCGTATTGGCGAATCATCAACATTCACTAGAGGAATAGAATCTTCCATCCTGCATTATTATGCACTAATGCAATTATGGCTTGAGGCGTACCCATGCTTTATAAGGAAGACGATAACAAAGAATGTAGACGTGTTAATTGGGTCGGGTTGGCACGAGTACTGCATATGTTAAAAAGCTAACACGATATTGGTATGGGCACGGTGATGAGCCGGGCTAGACCACAATTTTTGGGATATGGGCACGACACAACATGAGGCATGGTAAAACTTGGGTATGGACACGACACATTTATATCTCATTAGTTCAGAATTCACAATGTTTGGGAATTAAACGACTTATATTTGCATTTGTTGTATTCTAAATTTTTATTATAAATAAATGATGTTATTTATTAAGTTTATTGCGGTATTTTAATTATAACAAATGAATAATGAGAAAAATAGAGGTGCTTTTTTTAAAAAAATAGCAAATTAAAATAATATTGTGAGTAAATCTGAAATGATTTTAGGTTTTTGACGCATTAAATTTATTCCTAAAAAAATATCATGGCACGGCACGCCACGAGAATGATTGGGCAAAACACGAGCACAAGCATGATTAGACATGGCACGACACGGGAGAGATACGAGTGGACTGGGCTAGGCTCAGATACGACACGAAACACAAAAATAAATAGTCACACTTATAAAATAATGTGATATCTTTTGACGTAGAATATTAGTATTGAAATGTTACCGTATTACCAAAAACTAATTCTAGAAAGCTAGTATTTGCCGCTTGGTTTTGTCTCCATAATGGTTTATGCTAGCCTGGTTTCTGATAACGTGCACCCAATGGCTAGTTTCTTCGAATTAAATGTCACGAAATTTTACTTCCTTACATTCTTTGTTTGTAAATAAGCTCGTGTGTTTTTGAAGGCATATCTTCCCCATTCAAAAGATAATAATTCTCCACAACGGCTAGTTTTTAAACGACTACTTTTCTATGGACCTCCTTTATAAATAGGTTGTGAAAAATGAGAAGGAGATCATCGAGTCGTAACTTTTTTTTTTTGCTATGATGAGCCTTATGTGCCTCGTAGAGTTAATGTTCCTTTAGTTTGTGTGTGAGTTGGGTCTAGACTCTTAAAATGAGATTAACTCTTGTGAGTGACTCTTTGAATCAACCTCTCTCGTACACAAGACTTTGATGAATATCATTGTAACTATAGTACTTGTTACAAAGGTCGTTTGTTTATTTAAGTTTTGATAACTGGGTATCAACCCTGAAGTCAAGGACCGGAAAAATCTCTAGTGACCCCAAGAATATATTTGTGCTGCCACATCCTGTGATTAACGAAGGTGGAAGGCAAAACGAACAAATTAATTAGTAGCGACGATAAGGATGACTTCATTCATAGCATATTTGGTAAACTACGCTGGAAAGATCGTTGTTCATAGCATTTCAACTAGATTATGACCAAATAGTGCCCAACTGCTACGCCTTATAATTGAGGGCAGCAATACAAATATAGAAAGTTTGTAAATTACAATTACTTTATTTTACGTGACTAATGAAGGTTTTTTGACATTATACTGTATTCCTATATCCTTCTTTTTACATTTTTTTATATTAATAAAATTTTATTTCACTGCTAAAAAAAAGGCTCAAATGTTGGCATGAAGTGATCTTAGAGGTTGGCAGACAGCCGACAACTTCAGCCAGCATCCGAATGGTCGCATTTTGATTATCTGGAAAGCTCAAATACTTTCTTTTAACACATCTATATGTTGTTATATATTAATAATGTAATAATATTATTAATATACATATATAATTGCGTCACATATACGGAGAAGTCATTAGTGGGTGCGTATGTGTTAGGTTCGTGTTAATTGGTCGACACATATTATTAAATGGGTTAATCGGGTTTGTTTTGAATTATGCAGGTTTAATCTGAACATGACCCATTAGGCATATGTGTTGTCGATTCGTGTCATATATATGAGTCTTGTCATATATAGCCAACCTTAACCCACTAACTTTGTGTACATTTCAAGCTACGTTATCGTGTCGCATAGAAAAATTTTCAACCTAGTAATAATAAATTTTTATTTGGCCATTTTTTTTTACTATATACGGACTTGACTAGAAAAAGAAATAAGAGTACAACTACTGTCATCCTGAGTGAATATTATCTATCGTCCCATTAATCCAAATACATGGACCTCACATGAG
>BRYF01000001.1:3020000-3022500 GCA_030159135.1 Actinidia polygama | reverse complement strand
TCTCTGGTCTTTATATTGAGGCAATGTTCTAGTTTTTGGCTCTTGTATTGGCCTTATATCTTGTTTAGGCCTTGTGTTTTTTGTCCGCCTTCCGGATATATCCGGAGGTTCTCTCTTTTGATCAATATATTCATTTATTTACCCGATCAAAAAAAAAGATTGAGTAAAACCTTAATATAGACTAGATGAAACCTATTTTAAACAGACATAATAGTCATGTTGACGGGCTTTGGCCACATTCACAAGAACTAGGTTCATATTGATTGGAGTGGGGGAGATCAAGCTCCCACATTCATATTGAGACTTGAGAGAAGATCTCAATTTCCTTTTTTTCTTTTTTTTCAATGTCTTTTTTTTAGATAACTGGTCGCAAAATCCCTCAAAATAGTTTACTCTAGTATAAAGGTAACTGAAAATTTGACCTCAGTAATCGTAGCTTTAAGCATCTTTTAAGTTATCTTTATACTAGAATGAACTATTTTGAAGAGTTTTTTTACCAATTATCCCTTTTTTGATCAATAAAGTAAAATTTTCATTAAAAAATAATGAAACCGAAGGAACAATGGAAAAGAGAAATACATAAGAAAGCTTTAGAGAGTATATAAACTCTCCTGGTGGTGCTGCTACTGACAAAAACCTAACTTTTTCAATGTCTCATAACGTTAATGCCTCTAGGTTGTGGATATTGGGTTGCACAGCTTATTGGCCAATTCTTTAAGACCAAGCTTCTCTTGAGTTTTGGGATTATATTTTATGGTAAGCACATTCTGAACTTAGATCGAAAATTCGAATTGTTCATCTTATTCAACTCATTAAGATAGTCACTTATATAAAAAATCAAATTGATCCGAGATCAATAGTCACATGCATGTTAATTTTTATCGGGATATCAAGTGATTTTGGAACCATTAAAATTAGAATTTCTCTATAGTTATCAAATTAAGTTAGTGAAATGTGGGCTTCGAACCATTTTTACTACATGCATCTTGGTGTCAGTATTTTTGTGTCTAATGGACTTTCTTATTTTATTTTATCAATTTCTTGATTTTTCTTGTTCGACTTGATTAGACAAATAGGAAAAATAAAAATGGTCTATCTTACAAAAATAACGTTTAACGAAGGGACAAGAAAAGGCAATTATCCCACATTTTTCTTTTTCATTGGATTTTTTTCAACGATTTTTTTTCTGGTTCATTTAGTCAAAAAAAATTAACTAGAAAAAGTCATTTAATCTGGGAAATATCAAAATTTTGAAAATGTTAGAAAATGCCATATTTCAGCCCCAACCAAATCATTGAACAACTACGTACACAAAGAAATATATAGTTCAACTGGCAAAACTCTAATTTTGTATTCAAAGTATCGTCAATTCAAGTCTTCTTAAGATAATTGAAGGATCGTTCGGCTGCTAACTTCAGGATCCCAAATTAGTCTGTCTTGAACCCGGATAATTGGGCTGGACAAAAATACAAGCTATAAGCAATTAAAAAATATAGAACGTAGCTTTATAGACGATGAGATCTAGAAATATAAGGAAAAAAGAAAATGAAAATGCATTTAAAAAAATCTAAAAAGAAGTAGAGACGTGTACTTGAACATAAGAAGAAAAAAGCCCACCAAATCCAGGAGCTAGCTTTATGTCAACTTGATATGTCATCTCTTCTTAGAAATTAAGAAATACTTGGGCCCCACTTTTGGAACTTTATAACCAAAAAATTCACTTGAGATTTACTCAAAGGGCTGATGTTAAGTTATTCCAAGAGAATGGGTAAGACCAGGCTCACAAATCTGGTCCCTTCGTTTTAGGAGGAAAGGAATTGTTGGGAAAATTGCTTTTACACGAGGGAAATGGAAAATAGGATTCTATATAAGACTTTGAGGCGTGTTGGAAACGCTTTTTTTAAGGTGTTAATTTTCTCTACTATCAACGTAGTTAGATTAGAGGATCAGTAACTCTGATGATCTTCCTAATTAAGAACTTCTTTACAAAATTATAATTTGAATAGTTGGGAAAATTGCTTCCAAAGGGAAGTGGGTATACGAATTTGAGACACACGTTAGAAATGCTTTCTTTAAGGTGTTAATTAACTCTGTTATCAATGCAGATTTTTAGCAACACACCTTCACGACACAACAAACTCATTAAAATCAGTTGTTCAACAAATTCGATGATCTTTTCTAGGAACTTCTCTACAAAGTTATGTATTTGATTTATGAAAAAATGAGACATATCTAGATAATGAAGAATCACAATAAAGCACATAAAATGAAAGTGTATGACCTTCCATAAGGCACATAAAATGAAAGAATATGTTCTTAAATGACACATTTTCATAAAAAGTGTCTCATCACTCTATTTCCAAGAGGCACCTTAGCTATCCTTTATTTCACAAGTATAACAATTATTCAACAGGGAGGATAATGTCTCATTGGGGATAAATTTGTTATAGGTAAATGATAGATATTCAAATATTATATTTATTCCTAAATATCTATCATT
>BRYF01000001.1:2977500-2980000 GCA_030159135.1 Actinidia polygama | reverse complement strand
AATTTTGTCTCTATTAGGTAAAGTTACAAAAGTGTCCTTCTCATTTCAGAAATAATAGAAAATACAATATAAAAGAGAATGACATTTTTGTAACTTTATCTAATAGAGATAAAATTTGGAGTGCAGAATATAAAAATAGGAGTGCAGAAATCAAAACCCTATATAGATAGAGAGAGAGAGAGAGAGAGAGTAGAGGCTTAGAGTAGCTGATTTTTCATACCTTTGAGAAAATAAGGGCTGATTTTATATAACACAATTCGACGTGTACCTAGACGCACCACCTGTCTTGTTATTAGACAGACTACAACTCGGCGCGTGGTTGGACACGTTGGCTGCTATGTCAGTGAGTAGGAGGCTGACCCAACCATGCCCCTAGGGCTGGTAGATAGCCTGATGTGCATTGGGATTGCCTCCGTCCATTGCCCCTCGGCCGAGTTTCAGTGCGATTACCCTGCCGAACTTGCTATAGAGCGACAACTTGGAGGTAATGCTTGACTTTGCTCAAACAGTGTCAATGTCTAGCAATGTTCTCGACCGAGCTCTAGCGGCAGTGTTTGTCCTAGCAAAGTCAGAACTTATAGTTATGTATTTTATCCCTTACAATCCCTCTCTCTCATGTACGTAAGAAATTTGAGTACTCAAACCACGTAGTATTGATGTTTCTCTCATTTTTAGTGTGTGTCGTGTTTAGTGCTTTTGGTGTGCTTCTATTGACATGGATGGAATGTAAGAAAATCCCAACAAGAGCAATAATGACCAAGTTATTGATTTCAAAGAGTTGCATTTCATTCATTCATAATTTACATAATTATTCAATAACTGAGCACGTAGCTCTTATTTCCAACTCCTCCTCCTTATAAGGTGGTGACTTATAGCTATAACCTTATAAGGTGGTGACTTATAGCTATAAATTCTTTACTTCTTAGGATTTTCCATAAGGTGTTTTGGGTAGTAGTTAGAAGGTGTCTTGTGCATTGGCCACCACCCTTTTGTTGCTAGGTCTCGTGGTGGTATCTGAGACACTAGTAGTGGTGGGGGTGACTTGCGACGCCACCACGATCTTTTCGGTGGAGACTTTCGGCGATGAAAAAACGATCCTTTGGGTCCTGGTGGTCGACGGCGATGACGGAACCACGACCTCTTCGGTGGTTTTGGCATCCTGGGTGGTGGTTTTTTACGCCATGGAAATCTCAGACGTTCCACCACTTGTCCTTCTGGGCTTAGGACTTGTGGTGGTGGTTGTATCACTCCGTTACTACTAGACTTCTCGTCTAACGGATATGATAATAGTTTCTTATCATCTCCGTTAGAGTCATCGCTCCAAAGAACTGGTAGTGTTTGATCATCTTGAACAGCAAAAGAGGGAGGTGTGAGAACCACTCCCCAAAGGAGAAACACTAGAAAGTATGTCGAAAGCATATTTCTTATGCTTTGATGGGTTAGACTAAACTTATATATGGGCAAAAATCTTATCTACATCATTAATTTCAACCTTAGAGAGAGATTTTAATAGATTTTCATGCTATGGACTATGAAGGCAATTATAGGGGAACATTAAATGACAAAAGTTTCTTTACATGCAAAGTGCATATTCGAGTTAGGAAAATATTCTCTTTTGTGTTTAATGATTGAGTAGTGCTATGGGTACCTCAATGTTGTATCTCAAATGCACACCTGGGTGAGGTGGAGCATTTGGATTGGCTGGGTGTGGGGTCCACCCAGTCATGTCAGCCAATCCAAATGCTCCACCTCACCTAGGCGTGCATTTGGGGTGCAATATTGGGGTACCCATAGCATTTTTCTTAATGATTATGTGTATATAGGAGTCCATTAATTATTTCCCTCCACTTTTTTTATGTTATTTTATGTTTTGGTTAAATTTCACAACTAGTCCTTGTAGTTTAATCAATGTTTAATGCAGTCCCTCTATCAGTACCCATTAAGAATTTAGACGGAAAACAATAACATGAAGCCTACATGACCTTTTTTAGTGGGTAATTTTACCACCATTAGTACTTGTAGCTTGACTACAGTTTCACTTTGGTTCCAAAATATATATGGCTATGAGTGTTTTTATGTGCCAAGTTTCATCTAAATTGTTAATGAGTATTGACAGGAGATCATATTGAAATTAGATTGAAACTACAATGTTTTAATTTTTTAAATTAAAACGACAAGGACTAACAATGCAATTTACCTTTTATTTTCTGATAGTTAATAAGAAGAAAGAACACAATGTAGATAGAAAGGCTAGGATCGATTTGCAACAACTTTTTTGCTTCTTTTTTTCAAAAGCTGTAACAAATTCCTTATAACTTTTATTTTTCACTTTTGCACAAAAACAACTTTTAAAAGTTAATTTTTGAAATGACTTATTTTAGCTAAAAAGCAAACTATGAGGAAGGGTTAAATAGGTTTGTTACACTTAATGACCAAATAAAATTTTAATTAAATAACCTAATATGCAATTCTACTCAAGCAATTATATATGTAAGCAATA
>BRYF01000001.1:2895000-2897500 GCA_030159135.1 Actinidia polygama | reverse complement strand
AAGCACCAGAGCTCTTGCTCTAATCTATTGAATGTAGTTCAATCCAAAACCTACAACAATTACCCTTGCATGGCCATTGGCTTATTTATAGACTAAAGGTCAGCTGTCCTTATTCAACTAAACAAAGAACCTTCGGACACTAGGGCTTATTCTACTACATCAGTACTATTTCCTTTGCACCAATCTGTTTATTTAACATGTAGATGTAAGAGCATCTTCATTGCACACATTAGAGGGTGTGTTAGTGTAAGATGTTAACTAACCAGTGAAATTCATATTTTGTTCTCCATTGCACACATGATAGTAAAACATTTAAAGTTATGAGCTGATAGAGTTCAAGCTAACTGCAGCCAGCACTCTATCAAGCTCTCGTGGTCCCCACTTTCATGTTAAATAAGTATAAAAAAAACAGGGGGAAATGATTCTAGAGAGGAAAATGATTGGATGTGGACTAATTTATTAGGTGGTATTTAGCTAGTACAATGGAGTTTCAATGGGTTCATTAGCTAGCTAAGTACTTAACAAACTAAGTCCCTTCCTGCTTTTGTACATGCAGACATTTTAACATATGAATTTTTTTGCAATGGAGATGTTCGAAGCCAAAAACTCGTGCCTAAATTTCAAATTCATTGCACAGCAACGAAATCAAATTCCAAGGGGTAAATTTCATAGTCCTAAATGCACCAAGGTGAACTTATAAAATTAGTTGTGCAAGAAATACAGTTGTCAATTTAGAAAACAAAAGCGATAAATAATATGAAAACATGAAGCATAGTCCAAATACAACATAGAAAACAACAAACACTAGTGGTTTAAAATTTAAACAGAATATCATAAAAAACTTATTAAAGATCTTAAATTAACAATACATAGTATTACAGTACTTTCACGATCATTTAAAACTTCAACACTGCACAATATACTGTTATACTTGTAGTATTGTTCATAATAATATTTGAGATCATGAAAAAAAGGTAAAATATAAGAAAAGAGTGTCTATATATGGAGTTCTCACAAAATCTATCGAGCTATGAAGCATGTCAGATTATGGGAACCAACTACCACAAAGTACCACCTTATCTACAAATGTGTCCCCTGTTCATTCTAACAAAGATTGGTGTGTCCATTGTAACTTTTGGAGATTTTCAGTAGGTCATTTGTTCGTATGAATGTGGAGCTCGTGCGGATGTGCACTACATTTTGTTGCAATTTTAGTTTGGATTTCCAGTAACTTCAGCAATCAAACACGCATGGAGATCGTTCAAATGCAAGCATCATTCACATGCTGTACTTTGAGTTAGTCAAACTAGTGTGTTTTGTGTAAGAATTCACTCTCTTTGTTCAAACAGGTGTTCCTTTCAGTTTCAGCTAAATCTGACTCCACGTTTAAAGTCTTTCTTTCATTAAGTCTTGACATTTGTGTTTCCTATTAATTCTGGTACTTGGACCTCTTTTTTTCTATTTTGCTAAGTAATAGTGGTCCTTAGACTTCAATACTGTAAGGGAGAGATTTCCAAATAGAGAATCCATTCCTTAATCTAACAGGGTGGGTATATTATGGATCGCAAAGCTTGGAGCTTGATCTCGATTGTGGTTGATTGTGGGGAGCTATTGGGTAGCGGATGGGTAGAGGTCATGAAAGATCAGAGTAAACAAGTTGAGAGATTGGATCTACGAAACTGCTCCACGATTAAATAGGATATTGTGTCTACAAATTCAGTACTAGTACGAAATTTGCTAAAGCTAGAGGATAATTTGTCAGAATGTTTTTATGTTCTTGGTCAGGAGAGGTTTTCCCACTATAAAATCTGTCTCCTATGTGCATCTTTGCTCAGTGATCTCTCCTACTCGATGACTATTTAGTTGATTTTATCAAATCATCACAATTGAATAATCGGTGACTCAATCGGCTACTTAAAAGGTTTATTCTAAAAGAGGTTCACCAGAAGAACCCCAATCAAACTTTGACAAGAAGAGCTGACTCCACCAACTTTACTTAAAATATCTATTTTGCTGTTAATCACAACCAAATACATTACCTAACCCCACAGCCAAACACCACCCTGTAATACCAAAACAAAACACCACAACAAACATCGCAGTCACCTCTCAGTGCAACACATCACCCTCCAGAATCTCGATCACTTCCACCGCATCACCTCTCAGCATCTCTGTCTTGAACAAAATCAGCCAAACACCACTCTGCAATACCAAAACAAAACACCACAACAAACATCGCAGTCACCTCTCAGTGCAACACATCACCCTCCAGAATCTTGATCACTTCCACCGCATCACCTCTCAGCATCTCTGTCTTGAACAAAATCGCTCCCATTGGGAAATCCATATACTGCCAAGTCTTCCTTCTTTTCTCTATCTGACTCAAAACCACGCAATCACCAATTTCCAACCATCACTACCAATGCCCACAGTAGGGGTTAGTTGTTGAGGAGGTTTTCCAATGGGGGAGAAACAAAACTGTGAATGTAAATATGGCTTG
>BRYF01000001.1:2882500-2885000 GCA_030159135.1 Actinidia polygama | reverse complement strand
AACTGTTGGATCCTCTAACTTTTCCATTTTTGTTTCCTTTTCCCTCGCCATATCCTTGGTCCAAACACAGCCTTAAAGCCCATCATTTTCTGGCAAGCTTTCCATGCAAATACCCTGACCTTATTACAAATTCTAGAGTGTCAAAGGGAGTTACATAATTTCTTTTAAAATACATAATTGTTCATCTCCAATTGAAGGCAGATTCACAGTAAGTGTACCTTTTCTAACCGGATAAAAGTAGAAGCTTTGAATTCCATATGCTCCTCTAAGTAAATGACAAATATGAACCAACTGCACCTACTCTAAAAGCTTTTATTATGGAAATGCCTAGGCTTTAATCCCTGAGAAGCCAAAGAATCTGACCCTTGAACCAATCTCCAACTTTTGCAAGCATGGAAGGCAAAATACATCTTGTATGCGTGAAAACATTTATAAGGTTGATCAGGAACACTGTCTACTTACACAGAATCTAAAATTGATTTGAGGCATGGATCGCCATCTCCAACAAAAACATCACTTAGTTGTTGCAAAAAGAAGGTTCAAACTACATCCAAGTTGCTTTATCCTTTCCCTTGGAAGATTATTGAGTGCTTGGTCCTCTAGCTGAGTTCACAGCCCCACCCTTTGTTCCAGCACCTGGGTTTGAATTAAACGAAGGTGTCTGCAGTGCACATAGAGTTGCCACACTATTGCCTCCCCATTTAACAGGTCTTGCTGCTTCTGCTGGTGCTGCATTGGTTGCACTTTGAGAAGCTGGATTCATTGCTGGTACCTGTGTTAAAAAAAACGTTATGCTAAAAAAATGTATTAAATTTGTACCAAAAACACTTAAGAAGTACTTACTGTTCTAGTAGATCCCCTGCCTCCATGGCTGATACATAGGCCTTCCAACCTTTCTTCTATAGTTAGGAGGTTGCACTGGTACATAACTGGTGGCATCCCTCAGATAACACCCATAGATGGGGTTTATTGTACAACCATATATATTAAGGTAAGTTTCCTTCATATAGTACCATGGGATTCAGGGTTTTCAACCTTGAAAAAGATAGCAGAGCTTGCATGAACGACAACAAATGTCCTACACGTACAAGTATGTTACTCCAAATCCACAACAAATTGGCCAATGGCATGGCTAGGGCATACAATTTGAAACGTTGCACCCCTGACCACACTGGGATACAACCACTAGACTCCAAAATAATGGTCTTCAAGATCTTAGAGCAAACCTCACCAGGATGTTGCATCATCTTATCCCTTTTTGTTTGGAGCCTTTTCATCAAGTAACATCTGACCGTTTCCAGCATATGTTTCGAATGTGTTGAGGCATCACCAGTATGGACTTCCATATCATTTGTTCCAACTGGTGAATGCTAATGGTCCAGCAACATCCTTATTAGACTTAACTGTATTTAACCCAGCATTCAACTTCACGATCAATATTGGAGTCAAATAAATTATCATCATAATTATAAGTATCACTACAATAGTCACTATCTTCAAAAAAGGATTCATCACTTTCTGATCCACTTCCACTCCCACTTCCCATATTTTATTTAGTTTTTGTATCATGACAATTAATTTCAGCCTCCACATTAGTAAATTCACCATTTTCATCTCCTCATTACCCACATTCTGAGGCAGTCTCCTACCCAATCCAACATTAGATGAACAAACCTGCCTTTAAATAATTTGAAGTGCTGAAATAGGTTCTATATAGATGTCTACTTCTCTACTATGAGGAAATTGCACACACATTTCTAATAAATTCATGTCACTCAAAAGCAGCTTAAAACCATTTTTTTATGACTCATCCTTGACAATCTGTAATGGTAAGTTATCATTCCTACATATCACAATTTACGGCTATTTCAGCATATCCAGTAAAGGTATTATATCACCATGCATATTTGTTGCAAAGGTCACCTAGCCAACACTGTTAACACTTCTCATGGGCATAGATGAATACCCCTGCATGATGAAACACGGTTGGAAAATATTCATTAGGTGCACAACACCTAACAAACACAATTTAAATTAAGAAAAATCTCACTTTTCAGAGTAAAGGATATAAGACCACAACAAACCAAACAAATAAAACAAACAAATAACTGAAAAAGGTTTCAACAAATACTGTTGTAAGCCTTCAAAAACTGTAAAATAAAAAATAAAATAAAAACTGAAAAAAAGTAATACCTAAACAAACACTCTTGTGAGCCTTAGAAAACTGTTAAAAAAAGCCTTAATCCCTAAACAAACTAAAATAACTTTGGTATTATGAAACATGCGGGGATTATTTTTCAGTGAACCCAACCATCTTTGTCGCAATGCTAGAAACCAATTTTCACTCCTCCCTATGCACTGTAACAAAATGCCCCTCATAGTTTTCCAATGATTTACCCCAATCCCCATAACAATATAAACATGCAATTAGATCTAATTCTCCCTTCCATATCATTTTTGCATGGGCCATTTGCCTCCGTACATAGTACTTCCGTCCAAT
>BRYF01000001.1:2867500-2877500 GCA_030159135.1 Actinidia polygama | reverse complement strand
CACCCAAATGGAATTAGTTAATCCCTCCCCTCAAAAACCAAATGGCGTTCATGCATGGCATTGAAATAAAGTAGAATTGTTAAATATCATCCCTCCTTATCCGATACCATTTCTCTCACTCTAACTAAATATATAACAAATTAAGATTAATCCAAGGGCCCAGCCATACCCAACAGTAAAATTAAGACTAATCCAATCCATTTATGACTTGGGTCAAAATGAGTCATGACCAACTTCAACCATTTAAATGAGTCTTAAATGGCTCAAACCCAATAAGGCTTCATTTGACCAAACTAAAAATTAGAAAGGTTCATTACGGTCTACCAACCATATTGATGCGAAACGCAAATGCACTTATTATTTTATTGTTTATTTTATTCTATTATTTCGTATTTAGTTTCTTTTAGTTTTAGGTTAATTAGGAATTTACGATTTATTTCCTTTTTAGTATTAGGATACTTATTTCCTTTTCGTATTAAGATTCTTGTTTCCTTTTTAGTTAGAATTTTATTTGACTAAGATATTTTCATATCTTTCTTACTATTAGTGTAATTTTGTTTCCTAGTTTAGTTATGGTTTAGCCTATAAATGAGATGATTAGCCTTGTAATCATTATAGTTGACTAATGAGAATTTGAGTGAATAAGGTTGTAGTGCTGTGTTATGGTTGTAGCCCCTGTGTGTTCTTTCGCAGCCTACATCACACCACCATTGTCATCCACCACCCCAGCGTGCTCTACCCACAAAACACCCACCACCACCGGCACTCCTACTAACAGCCACCACCAACCACAACCACCAACTACCCTAACCCCCATCCCCACCAAAGCCACGAAAACGATCACCACCACTCATAAAACAATGAAACATCCTATACTATCATCGCCAACCAACACCACCCCGACCAACTACCACGCCGCCAACCAACCACCAACATCAACCATCATTACCCGCCCCCATTACCACTACCACTACCAATGCTACTAACCACCCCAACCCCCAAAGGAGATTAAAGGGCGCAAACAAAAGAGAAGGAAAAATCTGCAGATGTATACTATTGGGGGATGCAACAATGTCGTGCTTCTCATGTGGATGACTCTTAAAACATGCCTAGTGTGGTGTGATTCTAATGCCATTAAAATCTTTAGCTTGGTTTATAAATGAGACGGTCAAAGGTCTGATCCAACACATGGTATCAAAGCCAGGGTTAATCGTTTTGAGTCACATAAGCATCATGAAGGGGAAGGAATTGTTGGGAGATGCAACAGTGTCATCCTTCTCACATGGACAACTCTTAGAATATGCCTTGCTAAGGTGCGATTCAAATGCCCTAAAAGACTTTGGCTTTCCTCATTGGACACCAATTAATTTCGGATGAGATGGTCAAACGTCCGATCCAACACAAAACATGCAGTTGTTGCACATTTGGAGAAGCAGATAAGGTATCTGGTTTATGAGATTATTATTGCCGATGTCACTCCACAATTTTGTGAGATCAACAAATCAAGATTATTAACCCACCATCTTAGAAGGATGTTGATCTTACAAATTGGTCACTTTTGTCAAACTTGCGAGTTGATAACTCAATGACCAAGTAAGTTCAAGACCAGATAATTTTTTAATAGGTATCGGTGAGGGCAGGTGGTGATGGTGGTAGAAATTGGTGGCGGTGGTGGTTTTGGTGATTGTAGTGATTGTGGTGTGTGGGTGATAATTCAAAGCGGTGGTGAGTGGTGGGTGGTGGTGGTGATTATATAATTGGGTTAATTGGGCAAGTTGGGTTTCACTTTAAAGAAATGTGTAAGGTTGGGATTAGTTTACAACTATATTGCTAAATGGATTATTAATATGTCATAGAACCATAAATTATTTATGATCTTCCCAAACTGAACCAATCCACCTACCAATTTGACACCCTAGGTACACACGGCTCATCAATTATCTCATGGTTCTTATTAAAAGTGCCACCCAAGCTAAGCAAGTCTATTTTGTTCCAGACATTTCAAGAAAGTTAAATGTTATTGAGGCAGGGCATATCTTGTTGAAGTCATTCCCACCACATTAAATGGTTAGTTTAGGACATTTTTTAAATTTCTGAAAGAAATTATTCTATTGATTAGAATTTTATGGTTGAATAATTGATGATCTTACAAAGAATCTCCTTGAAAATATATAGATAGATAGATAGACAGATTTGGGTACATGTACTCCAAATTTTTTCAAGCCAAAATTTCTATTTTTTTTTTTTATTTATTTTTATTATTTTATTATTATTATTATTATTATTTTTTTTTTTTTGGGGGGGGGGGGGGGGGGGGCATAGCAATGCGCAACAGGTTTCAATGGCTATCAATTGGTTTTGGCAATATAAAAGAGCTTCAAATAGAGGAGAAGGAGAGGGAGGGAGGGGTATCTAGTGGGTATGGCAGCAATTGAAGAAAGCCTGTAACACCCCCTTCTACAAAGTATTTCTAACTAAATTTCTGAAGAGTTACACTTTTAGTGTCAGGTTATAATGTGTAAAAATATGAGAACCTGTGGATGTTGGTAAGTATAACTGTATAAGAAAAGTGGCAGGAAATAATAATAATAAGACATTCTTCAATCCTAATTCCTAAAGAATGTGAGAAGTCTATAGAATATATACGTAAACATGCATACATCATAGTTGAAAACGAGTAGAACCAAAGAAATGGACACTGGTCCACAAGTTAGCAAGTGTAACATGCAAAGAGAGTTTGTTGTTTGCAAACTAAAGGTTTAATTGAAGCATAAGCTGCAAACTAAAGCTATATTTCCCCCTAATATGCCCCTTTTTGGGCTTCCATACTGGGAGATTAATTGTTATATCTATCCTTGAGAGAAAAATAACCAGGATACCCATGGGCATGGGCATGGGCATGGGCATTTTTGTTGGTCGAGTGGTGAATATTATTAAAGGAAGTAGTGCAATAGGGAAGCTGGTCAGTCATAGGAAAGCAACATAATGATCCCAGGATCAATAAAACATATGATTACTGAGAAGAACTACACCAAACAACAAAACAACCGTAACCAATTAACTGATTCACATGCAATAAAATTCAAAAAAAAGTTGTTAAAGAATCAATCATCCAGTGGACTAAAGGTAAATTCACGCACATGAAGCCTATTTTGATATCCACCAACCTAATCTAAGCGAAGTCAACATTAACCACACATAAATCATATGGTAAATCCCAATATGGGTCAATAAATTTAAGCAAGTATGCAGTCGGGTACCATCAAAGGATGCCTTTAATATGCCCAATTTGTGAATAGTCAAATATCCAAACAAATTGAAGTGAACATACACATATGCACACCGGATCCACACACAGGGACGAAGTCAGAAAATTTTACTAAGGGGGGCCAGTTAAGTGAAGGAAAAAATGGTTAGTTTTTAGAAAGTGATAATGTTTAGCAGAAGAATAAAAAATAAACTATACAATAGTTAATTCTATAGCTATTTTTCAATACGTGTTTTGATTATCTAATACTATATTTGAGCCATATAATTTGAATGGATGTGCATGATATCATTTTGTATCGCTTATTTGTTTATATGTACTTGCATAAATTAAGTTTACCTCCATAATTTTGATAGGAAAAAATTGAATTTACATATCAAATCAACAGAATTATACTATTTAAGTAATATGTATGTGTAGAGTCATACCATATATGCTGTTGAAATACTCATAAAAGGAAAGGATCACTAAAGAATTTTTAAAACCTCAAAGGAGCCATATCTAGACACATTGTAGAAATCAAAAAACTAGAGGCGTATAATCAAAATTTTGAAAATCTTGGGAGGGGGCCATGATCCCCCTTGGCCATCATAATTAGAGCTTGCATCTCAGTGGCTGACTTTGACTTTCCCAAAGATGAGTTGAGAGATATTTCAGGTTCAGGAACATTGTCACTCACATTAAATCTTGGTTTTTATTTCCTCCAAAAATAAGCAAATCAGTAACGTATAAATTTAAAGAATGTAGTTTAACAGGGGAAAAAGCTCTATAGAGAGGAGGAGAGAGAATGAGAGTACCGGAGATGGATGTGGATCTAGAGATGCTACAAAAACCAATTCAATGTTGGATGATGGGGTGCCCATGAACTGATGGTCAAAGGACTACTGGATCACGACAGAGAGAAAAGAAACTGATGTGGCAACAACGGAATTGTCTTCGCCACGTCTCAACTCTCAAGCTACACAAGGTTGGGAGACTGGCACTGCGCAGTGTTGTTAAAGGCGCACAGAGGAGCGCCTCGAGGCGCTAGGCGCGCACACGCCGACTCTACGTGGTGCAGGCACGGCAACGTAGATAAGGCGTGCCAGAGGAGCGCGCCTCTGTCAAATGACTAAAATTTGTAAAATTTGATCTCAGCCATTGAGAAAGGTTAACGGCCAATAAAATGCAGAATATAAAAATAAAATTAGGGTTTTTGTGGGATATCAGAACACAGAACTCACTTCTTCTCCTCTCTCTCTGCTCTCACGAAAGGAGAGAGAGAGAGAGAGAGAGTCCGCTCGCCGTCGATCGACTCGATCCGG
This sequence comes from Actinidia polygama, assembly GCA_030159135.1. Taxonomy (NCBI): domain Eukaryota; kingdom Viridiplantae; phylum Streptophyta; class Magnoliopsida; order Ericales; family Actinidiaceae; genus Actinidia; species Actinidia polygama. The sequence goes on along the minus strand of BRYF01000001.1, from coordinate 2,872,928 downwards.
GTCATCGCCGTCGCCGTTGGAGCCTGAACCAGATCGTCAATCAAAGGTAACCAAATCTCTCTCTCTCTCTCCCCCTTCGTCCTCTCTCTCTTTTACTTTTGGTTAAAAACTTAAAATCTTTTAATCTCCCTATTTTATTTATTTTTTTTCTGTTTTTTAATCTGATTTTTTTAAATTATTTTTTCTGTTCTTTTTCTGATCTGTTTTTTTTTATTTTTTATTTTTTTATTTGTTTTCTCTTATAGAAACTTAAAAAAAAATTATTGTATTAATTGAATAGTAAGTCGTAAAATAGCGGCTATGATAAATTTTTATTGTAATTGTGGACGAAGAATTGTACATTAGTAACTTTATGAATTGTAAATTATAAATGAGAGAAAAAATAATTGAGTTCCTAAAAACAATTATCCCATCTCAATTTTTTTTGTGTGTGAAATGTTTGATTTACAAAAATGCCCTTGTAAATTGTTCAATTAATTAGATGTTTTGTATTGTTTTGTTTGATGTTGTGAAATGTTTGAATTAAAAGCACTATCAGATCTCATTCATACAATAGATCCCAATAAGAGGAATAAGGTTGAGTGTAATTTTTATAGCAAAGTACTTAATGAGATTTTTTTCCGAATAAAGTAATATTTTATGGAAGAATTTAAAATTTTAAAAATTTATTCACGATATCTACCCAAAGTAAGAGAAAGGTTACCCTATATGTCAAAAAAAAAAAAGAAAAAGAAAAATCACATGCATATGGTTTCAATTTTGATGAGATGCATAATCAAACTCCCTTTTTTTCTTCTATAATTCTGGTTCGATTATCTATTTTGTTTGAGATTGGTTGTTGTCCTGCATCAAATTTGGTATTAGAGCCGAACTTCGATCCATCTCCTTCCGTTGTTATACTGACCTGCGTCGCCAACCCTCGCCAGGCTCTGACATGCGTCGCCAACCCTCGCCAGGACCTCCTTACGTCCTACGACGTGCGTGTCAAAACAATTCAAAACAACCAATCTTCTGGTTCTTTCCCACCGGTAAAAAAATCCAAAACTAAAAGTCCAATTGCACATTCTTCGCCTAATCCAGATTTGAAGAATTGATTGGCTTAAAATCAAATTAGAGTTGTGCTTTAGGAGAAGGGTTTTGTAAATTCTTGTTGTAACTATGTGAAAGGTACGAGTGGGTGCTTAGTGCACTGGGTAAATAGAGTTGTGTGTGTCCTTTGTAAGAGACGTGCATAATTTTGTGATTCTGGTTAGAATTGTATTGCACATTCCATGAATTCTCCACTGGGATTTCATCTTTACGGCTTATTTGGAAGCAATATACTATTTATGATTTGATGCCTGATCTATCTCTGGAAAAGCATGATTATTCATATCTGTTCATATCGATTAGAGAGGCTGAACATGTAGAAAAGTTTAGGCATCTGCTTTTCCATGCTGGTTACCGAACCCCACCTAGATCCAACCCCAACCCCAACCCCAACCCCACCTGCACTCTTGAAATTACAATGGAATGGATGGTGCATTACATCTGTCGATTAATTCGATACCCTAAGATATCCATTGAAGAATTTGAGAGTGTTGAGAAACCATCAATTTGTTGTGAAGAGCTAGCTCTATGTTGGTGCTTTCTTGTGTTGATGGAGAGAAAGGCATGCCAAAGATTCCTAATTAATAATAATCTCATTGTTTGGGCCTCAGGTAAGTAGTCTGTCTTGTTAGTTTGTTTATATTCTTTCTAAAACTGCCTTTCTATGAACTCTTTAAGAAAACATGTTTATTTGTGGCTTATTTGGATGGATTATTATTAATGATTTTACAACAGCTTGGCATACGCTTTATAGTTGTTTTAAGTATAATAATGTTTTACATATGCTTTGGCATATTTATAGTATGATATTTTGTTTGGGACCATGTACGCTGAACGAAACTTAGGCCGCTCTCTGTGGTGACTCTATCAACTAGGAAAAAGACCCGAGTAAGGCTGACTGGGTGAGGCTGTGGTGCTATTTTGGATCAGCTTAGAAAGAGCCTAAGCGGCACTCCAATTATGTTTGATTCACCCGTTCGAAATATGTCCCAAGACGTAATTCAATGTACTTAATATTCTTGTTACTCGCTATTGAGACTAAGCTTATGAATTGAGCACTACCTCTTAAGGGCTCAATTTATACCTCTTAAAGGTAGGGGTGGAACTCAAATCAGCATCTCTAATGTGAAAGGAAGAGAGGATGCCATCTTGATAATCCTTTACAAAGAGGAAGAGCAAGTGGTTATTGGTCTCCTTTTCAGATCCGCACTGTCAGCATACAAGAAAAGTATCCATTGTTCATCAACTAAGTTTACACCAGTAGGTAGAATATCATTTTGTACCTTTTTAGAGGAAAATTCTAACTTTAGGTTGTACATAGAGGCTATATAAACTAGTCCAAATTTCACATGTCCTCAGCATGACTACGCTGCCTTTTCCCATAAAGATGTTGGTAAAATCTCTGCCAATCAAGTCTGCAGACCCGAACTTGTTCATCATGGCTAGAAGTGAGTTATTATTACAAGCAGAATAGTTTCAACATCAGCTTGAGAAAAAGGTACCTTGAATGGTTAATCCTTGTTTATCAAGTTAACAAATATTGTTTTGGTGCAAATAACTTTGATGCAATCCATCTTGAGGAGTGAATCTGGGATCCTTGCCTATGTCGGTAGCCTAGACTCCTCCTGTACAGGTAGGGCTCCCACAGTCGCGCCAAGGAGGGTTTCCACGTGCTTGTAGCCCCTCCTAGCCTTCTTTGTCTAGTACACAAACGTAGAGAGAGAGAAAAAAAAAAGCGAGTGTTGTAAATACTTTATGAAAAGATTTAATGACATTCGTATAATCCAAGCCCAGGAAGATCAAGTATTACTACAATTGGTACAGGGGAGTTTCATGCATGAGTCTCAGTTTACTATCATAAATATTGATAGGGAATACTTCACTATCACAAGGATTATGAAATAGGTTAAGGCAGGTCGTTGGTTACTCTTCACAAACATGGTACTAAGGATCATCGCATCGTTGAATTATTGGGCTAGATCATCGCATCTCCATTTTTTTCATATTCCCTTATCATAATGAGGACCCACCTCAGGCATTCAAAGAGGAATAATGTCAATGACTGTTTATAGGAGCCTCTCTGATTTACCATTTTGGGGGAGAATAACATTTCATTATCACAATGCTTACCATCAACACATCGATGAAATATTGACCCAAGCAAAGTAGTAATGCATTGCCCTTTCTTACATTTCCCTCAATATCAAGAACTACTTGAGGCACTCCAAAAACGCTCAGGGATACAAGAGGGGCTGTTGCAAAGAAGCCGGTCACCTAAACATAGGTATTAAATGCCTAGGAGTGACTCGAGTTCTATGTGAAGAGATTGAGGGAACAGGTATGAAATGGTGAATCTTTATTAGTTCACTTAGCTCAATATTTTACTTGTTTAGATAATGTATGTAAAAAATGGAGATGGCTTCCTGCCTGACTTAGCTCAAAATTTTGATCGTTGTAATGCTCATGATTATTATGACTGTGATAGATTGTTGCCTTTGCTAGATTATTTCATAAGCATTGTGCTTATGAAACATTTCCTACCAGTATCTATATATGAAAGCTTCATCGCATGTATGAAAGTACATACCTGCCACAATTGTTTTGGCATATCGATGAGAGGCTGACCATGTAGGAAAGTTTAGGTGGATGCTTTGCCACGTCGGTAATCAAGCCCACCTAGATGCAAACCCAACCCAACCATGCCCTAACCCATACCTTTTGTCCCTAATCGATTCTGGTGGTGGACCATTAGGCGGTGGTGATTTGGTTAGTTGGGTATAGGGGATTGGGTTGATGGTGGTGGTATGTGGGTTGCCATGTGGATGATTGTGGTGGTGGAGGTCATTTGAAGGTGGTGATTTGTTCTTTGGTAGTTGTTTTGAGTGTGATGATTAGTGGTTGTTAGAGGTCGCTGATGAGGTCTGTGGTGGTTGTTTGACAGTGGTGATCTAGTTGTTGTTTGAGAATAGTGATGTGGTAGTCTTGCATGGGACTATGAAAGGTAAGGATTCTTAATAAAATTGGAAAAGGTCAGGTATTTAATTGAAGATTTTTCTTCTAAAACATTTTGATTTTTCCGGTGCTTTGCAAACTCCATCTAGATTCTTATGGAGATTGATGTCGGGGGGTCTAATTGAGGAACAATGTAAAAGGTCAGGTGTTAGTTGAAATTGTTTGAAGGTCAATTGTGAATTTTTCCTTGGCAAAATTTCCTTGGTGCATATCAGGTTTTGTCTAATTGAATTACATGCTTGCTTTACCGAACGCAAGTCTTTAGTAATTTTGATAGGCCGGAAATCAAATTATCATGTCACACCCCAAACTGGGAACATGATTGGTAGTGAACCATGAAGCCTTTTGGCGCATGGAACACAAAAGCATAAACATTTGATCATGCTGACGAAAAGGATAAGTAATATCTATTTTGGAAATGTTATCTAGTAAAACCAATTCCTAAAAGTATCTATCATACTCATGGTCCACAAACATTTCATACAACAAATAATTAAACAAGATTGTGTTGTGTATCGAATGGAACACAAGTATCCAACATCTAAGTAATAACACGGCCTGAATAAATGCATGAACATCCAAAGGAAGTCAAGCAACAACTGATCTCCAAAATTGGGAGTCCTCATCAAGCGATCTGACTGTGTCCCTAAAAATGGTAAACAATAGGTTGAGCTCATAGATTAGCGAATGGAAGATTTTTCACAGTAGAGTAAGATCGAGTGAAAAAGCTGTAAGGGGGTCCAATTGAGTAATCGTTGGGCAGTTCAAGAGGTAGATCAGACCTTTTGAACTCACGAAAAAATGCAGTTTCCATGTGGTTGCAAGAAATTAGTAATAATTTACATGAATCTGGTACGAGTTTGTAACAATTATTTGCACATAGGACGCTCATTATACCTCTCATGGGGATGTCAATGTAACATCACATGCAATGAGCATTCGCTTAAAACCAAAGAAAAAACAAGGGATCTTATTGAAATGTTATGTTGACGACTTGTCATTGTGTAGTTCATATGGCGCACTGGTCATAACCGTGAGGATCTTAAAGAGCCTTTAGAAGCTAGAAAGAGGCATATTTTTAACCAAATACCATCCTGGAAACATTAGCAGTGGGACCAATGATTTTGAGAGTATTCACTTTCTGAATCGAGAGAATGACTTTTTTTGTGTACAAGTTTGATATCCGATGAGGTTACCAGGAATCCTAGCTCATGTATTGATTTGGACATAAAAAAAATGAATTTAGACAGAACTCAATAATGAAGCTGAAGCATTTAAGGTTTCTTTGTGGCAACCTCATCAGATCCGTCGCCAGGGAGCTTAAATA
>BRYF01000001.1:2852500-2857500 GCA_030159135.1 Actinidia polygama | reverse complement strand
CTTCTAAAAGTTTTGCAAGAAAGTAAAAATTATGTTAGCATGGGAATATATGTTGTATAAGAGAATTATAGCATATTTCACTTTTATCATGCTAAATAAACGCATAAAAACTCTTTTCTTCTTCCCTGTATATTCCATCACTTTCATTCTAATCAAACACACCCTTTAGAATATAGAAAATCATTTCAACATCTTTTTCTGTAAACTCCTATTTGGAAGCGCCATTAACTCGTTTTGGTTTAATTTTTGATTAGAGTGAAAATCATGACGGAAAGTAAACATGATAGAAAGTGAAGAGAAATAATCAAAAGTGAGAAGATAATTTTGTAGAATGATTTTCATAGTCACTATATTACCATTGAAAATCTAGAAAAGGGAAAATGGAAAAATGAAAAATAATTGGTAAAATGAGAAGTCAAAATAACATTTGACAACTTTCTCTAGAAAATAAAATTTTCTTCTAAAAGTTTTGCAAGAAAGTAAAAATTATGTTAGCATGGGAATATATGTTGTATAAGAGAATTATAGCATATTTCACTTTTGTCATGCTAAATAAACGCATAAAAACTCTTTTCTTCTTCCCTGTATATTCCATCACTTTCATTCTAATCAAACACACCCTTTAGAATATAGAAAATCATTTCAACATCTTTTTCTGTAAACTCCTATTTGGAAGCGCCATTAACTCGTTTTGGTTTAATTTTTGATTAGAGTGAAAATCATGACGGAAAGTAAACATGATAGAAAGTGAAGAGAAATAATCAAAAGTGAGAAGATAATTTTGTAGAATGATTTTCATAGTCACTATATTACCATTGAAAATCTAGAAAAGGGAAAATGGAAAAATGAAAAATAATTGGTAAAATGAGAAGTCAAAATAACATTTGACAACTTTCTCTAGAAAATAAAATTTTCTTCTAAAAGTTTTGCAAGAAAGTAAAAATTATGTTAGCATGGGAATATATGTTGTATAAGAGAATTATAGCATATTTCACTTTTGTCATGCTAAATAAACGCATAAAAACTCTTTTCTTCTTCCCTGTATATTCCATCACTTTCATTCTAATCAAACACACCCTTTAGAATATAGAAAATCATTTCAACATCTTTTTCTGTAAACTCCTATTTGGAAGCGCCATTAACTCGTTTTGGTTTAATTTTTGATTAGAGTGAAAATCATGACGGAAAGTAAACATGATAGAAAGTGAAGAGAAATAATCAAAAGTGAGAAGATAATTTTGTAGAATGATTTTCATAGTCACTATATTACCATTGAAAATCTAGAAAAGGGAAAATGGAAAAATGAAAAATAATTGGTAAAATGAGAAGTCAAAATAACATTTGACAACTTTCTCTAGAAAATAAAATTTTCTTCTAAAAGTTTTGCAAGAAAGTAAAAATTATGTTAGCATGGGAATATATGTTGTATAAGAGAATTATAGCATATTTCACTTTTATCATGCTAAATAAACGCATAAAAACTCTTTTCTTCTTCCCTGTATATTCCATCACTTTCATTCTAATCAAACACACCCTTTAGAATATAGAAAATCATTTCAACATCTTTTTCTGTAAACTCCTATTTGGAAGCGCCATTAACTCGTTTTGGTTTAATTTTTAGAATTAATTTTGTATAATAATTTTTAAAAAAGCATTTTTGATGGGCTCATTTTTAAAAATTAATTTTCGAAATTCATTTTCTATGAATTTTAATGAAAAGAACTCATTTTTTTAGAAAACATTAAAAAGGTGTCTTCAAACTCTTGTAAACATTTTTCACTAAAAAATGAATATGATATATGAAAATAGGAAACGTTTTTGTTCTAAAAAATAATTTCTGAAAAATCATTCTACAAAATTGATTTTAAAAACTGACCCAAACGTAAATTAAGGAGCTCTGCCTCTTCCCTTGTCTCAACAAATTACGGGGAGTTTGCCAAAGAAATCAACTTCGAAAATTCAATTAAATATTCTAGATGTTAAATTGAAATAGTTGTGAAATTCAACTTTGAAATTTCAACTAATTGTTATACATGTTAAATTATAATAGTTTATAAACTTGTTTGCTGCAAACTGTGACAATATAAAAAGTAGTGTGTTTGCTGAAAAAGCTAGAAATTAACTTTTTTCTTTAATTCATTTTTCCATTTAGTTTATGTAAAAATAAATAAAAGATAATTGTCGCAATAATTCAAAATTAGTTAGGGAATTTTAGTCTTTACTCGCGCAGATGGCTTTAGCTTCCACCAAAAAATACGTCTAACCCAATTTTGAAAAATCACATTCCAATCCGCTTTTCTGCTTCTGAAAAATCACATGAAAAATTATTTTTAGCATTTCTAAAGTTTCGACAAACACTCATAAACTACTTTTTGAAAATCTTCTATTTAAAACCTGCTCATAAAAGTTGTCGAAAATCGGCAATATGCAACTTTTCCCTTTCTTTCAGAGAATCAAGAGTAACAAAATTGTGTTGTGAGTCACACATGCATTACCTTCTAAGAGAGCGCTTGTTGTAGCTAAATTTATTTTAAAAATAATTATTTAAAAGCAGAAGTTGAAAAACATTAATATGAAACTCGAAATATCAGCCTTTTCAATTCTTTAGAGTTACTTTTCGATAAATAAAAAAACAAAAAGAAAGCACAGAATCTATTGTTAATAAGCAAGACACCCTCCAAGTCTCTAATCACACATGCACTAACACAACAACAGGTTTTAATAACAGAGACAAACTAGTTTCTAGCCCTAAACAAGCTCATCCCCGGAAGGGAACTTGGAGCCCAACTGGTGAAATGAAGTTCCAACGAAAAGATTCGTGTGGCGAGACTCGGTCTAAACTAGTTGATTGCATGAGAAGAGGAAATATTAAACATTGCACATAACGAAAGCACGCTCGCAGTAAAAAGAAAAGGAAACAGAATGTTGAAGATAACATAAATTACATTTCGTAACCTCTGTTAGAATTAGTGTGTGTGTGTGTGTGTGTGTGTGTGTGTGTGTGATGAGTTAAAGTGGATGTATACATTTTCTATAACTATATATAATATAGTATCTGTTAGGGTGTAATTTTTACCTTAATCATCTCTAGTCATATGGTATCAGAGCATTAATTCAAACCCAAACCCATACTCTTAACAACTGTTTTTGATTTCTAGCGACCTTCACCAGACACAGGCAACCTTCGCCAGTCTCCAGTCTGCCTTTGCTAACCTCTGATTGGCTCCCTAAGACGCTGATTTGCCTTGCCTAGGCTCCGATTGGCCCATTACAACTACGATCTGGTGAGCCCAGGCTTCAAGTGGCCTTCTAGGGCTCTGATCAGGTGTGCTCAGGCTGTGTATAGCTCCGGTGATCACCAATTAGGTGCGCCCAAGTTCTGGGGACCTCTGATTGGTATTCGCAAACTTCGATTTGGTGCACGCAACTTAGGTGAGGCTTTGTACAACCCAGGTCCGATTTGGCTTTCTAGGGGTTGTTTCGATTAGTTCGTTGCTGCTGGTGGTGTTCGTTTACTGCGATCGTGGGTTCGATATCTCTTTAAGTCATTTATTTATGGCCTTACACTGTTCGTCTGTTTTTGTGGACTCGGGCTTTTATCTTTTCATATGTAGGTACGGTTCTTACCGCATGCTATCTTGTGAATAGAATGTCATCTACTGTTTTAGGTAGTCTTGTTCCCCATTGGATCTTATATCCTGGTCGACCCTTATTTTCTCTTCCTCCACAAATTTTTGGGTGTTTGTGTTATGTTCATGCTCTTGACCCTAATTGGGATAAGCTTGATCCTCACGTGATTAAATGTGTCTTCCTAGGATATTCTCATATCCTAAAAGGTTATCGGTGTTATTCCCCTACTGTTCGTCATCAGTTTGTGTGGGTCAATATGACGTTCAACGAGTCTCTTCCCTACTTCACTGCACCTTAGTCGTTTCCACCACCTGACTATTACCTTCCCACCCTTATTCCCGCTATTACTCCCCAACAGGAGAAGTCATTGCAGGTTTATGTTCGTAGAAAGCGATAGGCTACTGTTCCCCCAGCTTAGTCTCCAATTGTCCTGTCTTCTTCACTGACTCGGGATCCATCCTTCCATCTTGTTAGCACCATTACACCCTCTGATTCACTTATTATTGCCTTTCGTAAAGGTAAACAGACATGTACCGCTCATCTTGTTACTTAGTTTGTGTTGTATACTAGTTTATCTCCTTCATTTTGTGCTAGTTCTGTTTCTACTACTTTTATTCCTAAGTTTGTTTTAGTGACATTGTCTGTTACCCAGTAAAGGAAAACTATGGTTGAAGAAATGACAACTTTACGTGATGGTGGTACTTGACAATTACATCATCTTCATTCCAGTAAGTCGGTTGTTGACTACTGTTGAATTTTTAAGTATCATCTTGATGGTTATGTTGAGCGCTACAAAGCTTGTCTTGTGGCCAAATGATATACTCAAACCAATGGTATTGATTATACTGAGACATGCTCTCCTGTTGCCAAGATTGCTTCTATTCAAATTCTTATTTTCCTTGCTGCCAATTTGGATTGGCATTTGTTTCACTTTGATGTGAAGAATACTTTTCTTCATAGAGACTTGCAGGAGATTTATATGGAGCAACCACCTGGGTTTGCTTTGTTGCTCAGGGGGAGTTTGGCAGAATGTCGACTTCGGAAGGCTCTTTATGGTTTTCAATAGTTTCCTCGAGCCTAGTTTGAAAAATTCATTGATGCGGTTATACAGTTTGGGATAATACGTTGTGAGACTGATCATTCTGTTTTCTTCCTTCTATCTGACAGGGGGAGGGTGATATTAATTGTTTGTGAATGATATTAGTCAATGGGGATTATAGTAAGGGGATAGAAGAATTGCAAATCTTCGACAAAGTTTCACAACAAAGACTTCAAAAAACTACAATACAATACTCTCTAGGTATTGAGGTAGCTCGGTCTAAGGAAGGGGTCAATTTGTCACAACAAAAGTATGTGTTAGATATTCTTAA
>BRYF01000001.1:2827500-2832500 GCA_030159135.1 Actinidia polygama | reverse complement strand
AACTTGCTGATTGATGAAAAGTAGAAAAGTTTAAGTCTTTAGAAAAGTTTGTACTGTAAAGTTCGTAAACTTGGGAATACAAGTCAAGATATCGACTCCTTCTAAATCTACCAGAATCAACAACCATGCATTTCCCATTCCAACCAGCAAACAATGGCCATCCATCCAAACCCAAAATGGATTTCAAGTATTGCAACCAATATAATGACTTCGATCAAATTTTTACCGACAGGTTGAAAGCTCCGATTCCATGGATAGGTCTCTATGCTGCAGCAGCATCTCTAGTTTGCTTAATTGCAATTGCAGCTGATGCATTCGTTGGATTCCGCAGCAAAAGATTCTGGTTCCCGTGCAAATTTTTTAGTCTCAACGCTGCTTCCCTGACACTGTTAGCCGTAGCAATGAAGATGCCACTGGACCTGAGTACCTTCATGCCGTCGATCACTGATGAGCTCGTAAAACTTAGCAGCATTGTCTTGATGTCAGTTATAATGGGTAATTTCATGCCATCATTAGGATCTACGGATGACAAAACCATCTTCACGAACATAGCAGCCTTGGGTATTTTTATAATCACTTTGACTGTGAATGTCTGCATCCAATTAGTTGCTCGCATAAACATGTACGACTTAACCTTAGAACTTATTGTAGTTATGGTTTTCATGCTTGTATTGTTTGTAATATTAACTTCCTTGTCTTTTACAATTGCAACCACTAAAAAGTATATAGAATTGAAGTACAACGAAATACACAAAACAACTACAAGTACTAAAGAATTGGAGCAACTTGGATGGCTTTCAGTCGAGAAACTGAAAAAACACGTTAAAATTTATTGGCTGATGGCAGAAACTGGGAGCCCCCAGTTCATAGTGGCACGTTCCGTCACTTGCTTTGCTTCGGGGGTGATTTGTTTTTTGACTGCTCTAATATTAGTAGTAGCCGAGTTCCGATTATATTCAACATACGGATTTTTGAACTATGAGTGTTCGGATTACAAGTGGTCAACATATGCTATTCTTGTAATTCAGACAGTTGCAGTTGGAGTGGGGGTTATTGGCCCGACATTTAGATGGTTCACTGCCAGTTATTCCAAGTGCTTAAAGGGGAGGACCAAAGGCTTCAGAGCTGAGCACAAACCAGAGAATTACTGGATTGAGAGACTTGTAGAATGGAAAGAAAGCCCCTTGGTACTGCAAATCCGGGACCCAAAATGCAGAAAACTTGTTGAGGGCACAAAAGATCTATTTGTCGACTTCTGTATCAAGGTCCAAATTGTGATTGTGGTAGCAAGCAAATTCACAAGGTTTATCTTTATTTTCCTTATAGGTCCGCTTTTGTCATGTCTCCATTACTGCAACAAATTATGGAAGAAACTTGCACATAAATGTGGTGCCTTAAAACTTAACGCAGAATCAGAATCAACATCTCTTATGCAGCGGGAATTTGGCCATTATGTTTTGCTTCTTGAAGGTGAAGAGGAACCGCCTGAGAAGTTCTTGAAGAACACTATTGATGAAGCGGAACGTTTAATCCGCAAGAGTCAAAAGCGCCAGCCCAAAAACCTAATGAAGCTTCTAGATAAATCTACAGGCTTCAACTGGGTAGATAAATCTACAGGCTTCAACTGGGTAGCCCAACTTGACAGTGACCAAGTTGTATCTCTAAATTCTCAAGAACCTCTTAATTGTTGGGCTCTGCCGTTGGTGACCTTAACGAGCATCGCCATTGCCATTGCCATTGCGATTCCTAAAACCAAAAAAAACATTGTTAACCAGCTGGTACGCAGTGTGAGTGAAGGCCTCTTGTACGTCGACCACGTAGAGAAAAGCATGGAGGACAAAGGAAGCACTACCAACATTAGAAAGGCGGTACATAAACTCTGGTTAAGAGTTGAACTTCATCACAAGTGGATCGATAAGGATCTCCACGACATCACTCCCAAAGGGTCGTCTGCCATAGAAACTCTTCAAATGCTTGCTAATATCTCGACGGACACTGTTGTTAAATACAATGCAGATACAAGTGGAGATTGGCCCTTCAAGGTTGTTGCTGCTAATTCCATGTATAGAATCAGCAAAGCACTTATACTAGACTGCCAAAGTAACAACGACCCGGAAGCCGATGATGACAAATTTTTGGAGAAAATATCCGAAATGATTGCAGGGATATTAGGTGCTTGTCTAACTAACTTACCGGCTTTTATAACCACCAAGTGCTTTTCCAGTTCCATTGAGAAGAGAAGTGAGAATGTTCAACTGGCAGCTCGCATTCTGGGTGAAACTGAAGAGGTTCTTAAATCTCTTCAACAAATTGGACTCCCTTGTCTGAATCCTTACAAAGTTGCAAGTTTTGATGAGTGGCGTGCGAAAATCATGCAGGAAAATCCATCGGCTATCGATTCTTCGTCAAATGAAGGTGAAGGTGATTCTGGTCCAGGTGAATTTCTGGTAGATATTGGGTATGGGTCTTAAATTTAATGCATTATTCAAGTGTGGCTTCTATTTGTGTTGATTTTATTTAAGTTTGGATTTTTTTTATCATTTGACTTCAGTATATGTAAGCTTTCTATTTTTCAGGCTTTCACATACTAGTATTGTTCAAATAAAATTGTTATTTGTAAAATGCGTGAATTCAGTCATATAGCCTAAAAAGGTTGAGATCAAGTGTTGCTGAAAAGTTGTGATCTGTCATACATCATGGTTTGCCGCGATTATTCAATTCAAGCCGAAGAATTTGTCCCTTCAAAAACATTATTTCTTTCAACAATCGAGCATCTCGCTCACGCCATTTAGTTATTTCCAATTACTGCATAGCTAGTAATTTATTGTTCCACTTACTAGTAGGAAACAATATTCATTTCATTTTTTTTTATTACCAGCAAATCAATAGGAACTATATATTTGTATTTGTCATTCCCTTCGGATCGAGCTTAGATTCACCAAGAAATTATTGCTTGCAATAACCTACACTTGGGTTTGCTATCATTTTGTCGCAGCGTTAGATCTAATTGAGGTTGCTGCTCCTTTTGGAGCAACCACACTCTCTCTCTCTCTCTCTCTCTCTCTCTCTCTCTCTCTCTCTCTCTATCTATACTATAACATAATGACAAACTAGACATACCTCAACAGAACAACATTCTAGTTAGCTTGAAAGCTGTTAACTGCATATATCCTATTTCAACACCAAAAATGTATCTTAATTTATGTAGTCCTAGTGCTTAGCAATAACAGGGGATGTAAGATTAGGAAACAATATCTCTGGTATTTTACTCTATTTAGAAGGACATAACTATGAGCCTCCTAGAAGGTTGTGAGAGTGTTGTTGTTTTTCCAGAGCCTAGCTAAGGAGTTTTCTGTGATATGTAACTTAAATTTTCATGGAATAATTGTTGTGTTCTACATAAAAGCATGTCCTACATGATGTTGGTGTCCCAATGTGAAAGTTGGTGAAAACCTTAAGACTTTGGCTAGGGTCATTCTATTTCGACCCAAGCAAGTGGGTTGGTTTGACTGATAAAGTCGAGGAGGTTTGAAACTCTTAGGTTTCAAGTTTAAACATTCTAGTCATTCGAGCATTTTAGCACAATTATTAATAGACATGTCTTCTAGGTTTGCGTGAACCGTACCCAATGTTTGGTGTATGAGTACGTAGTCCGGTACTTAACGCTACATGGTTGAATGGCCATAACACACACCCTAGGGTTAGACTTCTTTATTCTATTTGGACCCAAAAGGTTTCTCTCTAGTCCTTATTTTGGTAAATTTTACTAACTTTTCTTTGGCTAGGTTTGGACAAAAATGGCAAGAGTGCTCTTAGATTTTAGGGCTTCTAATTTTTTTTAAATTATCCTTATTTTTGTAATGAATTTGGATAACAATATTTTTTTAAGTATGTTTTGATTAGAGGTATTTAAAAAGTAAATGATTTAGTCATTGTTTTAAAAAAAATACTTATTGATAAAAAAACTAAAATAGAGTAGTTTATAAACAAATGGTATTTTACCAAAAAAAATTAAAATATTTATTCATTTTAATTGATGTATTACGAAAATAAATTTGAAATACTTAAATTTAAGAAAAAAATTGTCAATTTTGTTAAAAAATTAGTTCTAATGGAGAATTTTGATAATGTTTTAAAATAAAAAGGGCTAATACTATTCAAAAAACTATATAAGTGAGTAGTTGTAATTATTAAAAATCTCAAGAGAGTTTAGTGAAATTTATCCAAATTATTGGTTTTAGCAATACACAAATGCCACACAGTTTAGACTACATAAAGTGAAATAAACAGGTTTAATTTCTCTTTCCATAACTGAAAATCCCAAACACCAATTTCAGATCTTCCTGAACAAAAATCAACATAAAAACCCAAAATCACAGCTAATACATTTAATAGAGTTTTGAATAGTTGGCTTCTCCAATACCCTTCAACAGCTCTGACAACAGTGTTGATAATTTTAGTACTTTTAGTTCAATTTACATATTAAATTATGCTTAAATTTGGACGGAGAATGGTTGTGGTTATTTCAACGTGATTAGTTTATAGAAGAATTGATCAAATTTGGTAATTCAAAACAGTACTAAACCTAAAAGATTTAGTATTGCAATACTAGTATTGTTTGAGCTACCAAATTTGATAATTTTTTTCCTTTATTACACTGAAATCACAATACCATATGCTCAAAAATCAAATAACCAATAGTTGGCTCACATTACCCTCCACTATTCAGATCAACCACACACATAAGACAATAAAGATTTATATGGTTCGGCCAATGATACATACGTCCACGGAGAACAATCAGCAATCTACAAATCGAACAAATGGGATTACAATGAGTATAAAGGGAGAATCACATTCTACTCATCTCGCTCTCTCAATTCTCACTCTCACAATCTCTCTGCCTTTCACTCTCAGCACCTTTTTCCCAACACATAGCACATAAAAATCGTTTACATTCTTTCTCTCGTTTAAATTATTTATGCACTTTCTATAATTAG
>BRYF01000001.1:2802500-2805000 GCA_030159135.1 Actinidia polygama | reverse complement strand
AATTCAGACGGTTGCAGTTGGAGTGGGGGTTATTGGCTCGATGTTCACTGTCAGTTATTTCAAGTGCTCAAAGGGGAGACCAAAGGCTTCAGAGCTGAGCACAAACCAAAGAGTTACTGGATTGAGAGACTTGTAAAATGGAAATAAAGTCCTTTGGTATTGCAAATCTAGGACCCAAAATGCAGAAAACTTGCTGAGGGGACAAATTATCTATTTGTGGACTTCTGTATTAAGGTCCAAATTGTGATTGTGGTAGCAAGCAAATTCACAAGGTTTATCTTCATTTTCCTTATAGGCTCGCTTCGGTCGTGTCTCCATTACTGCAACAAATTATGGAAGAAGCTTGGACATAAATGTGGTGCCTTAAAACTTAACGTAGAATTAGAATCAACATCTCCTATGCAGCTGGAATTTGGTTGTTATATTTTTCTCTTAAAGGTGAATAGAAACTGCTTGAGAAGTTCTTAAAGAGTGGTATTGATGAAGCGGACCGTTCAATCCGCAAGAGTCAAAAGCGGTAGCCCAAAAACCTAATGAAACTTCTAGATAAATCAACAGACTTCAACTGGATAGCCCAACTTGATAGCGACCAAGTTGAATTTCTAAATTCTCAAGAACCTCTTAATTGTTGGGCTCTGCCGTCGGTGACCTTAACGAGCATCACCATTGTCATTCCTAAAACTAAAAAGAACATTGTCGACCGGTTGGTACGCAACGTGAGTGAAGGCCTCTTGTACGTCGACCACATAGAGAAAAGCATGGAGGACAAAGGAAACACTACCAACATTAGAAAGGCGATACATAAACTTTAGTTAAGAGTTGAACTTCATCACAACTGAATCGATTAGGATCTCCACAACATCGCTCACGAAGGTTTGCCCTGCCCTAGAAACTCTTGAAATGCTTTCTAATATCTCGATGAAAAGTGTTCTTAAATACAAGACAAATACGAGTGAAGATTGGCCCTTCAAGGTTGTTGCTGCTAATTCCATGTATAGAATCAGCAAAGCACTTATGCTAGACTGCCAAAGTAACAACGACCCGCCGATGATGACAAACTATTGGAGAAAATATGTGGAATGATTGTAGGGATATTTGGTGCTTGTCTAACTAACTTACTAGCTTTTATAACCACCAAGTGCTTTTCTAGTCCCATTAAAAAGACAAGTGAGAATGTCTAGCTGACAGCTCGCATTCTGGGTAAAACTGAAGAGGTTCTTGAATTGGCACCTTCATTTGATGAAAAATTGATAGGCGATGGATTTTTCTGCATGATTTTCGCACGCCACTCATCAAAACTTGCAACTTGGTAAGAATTCAAACAAGGGAGTCCAATTTATTGAAGAAATTTAAGAACCTCTTCAGTTTCACCCAGAATGAGAGCTACCAGCTGGACATTCTCACTTTTTCTTCTCAGTGGAATTGGGAAAACACTTGGTGGTTATAAAAGCCGATAAGTTAGTTAGACAAGCACCCAATATCCCTGCAATCATTCAGCATATTTTCTCCAACAGTTTGTCTTCATCGGTTGCCGAGTCGTTGTTACTTTGGCAGTCTAGCACAAGTGCTTTGCTGATTCTATATATGGAATTAGCAGCAACAACCTTGAAGGGCCAATCTTCAATCGTATCTGCCTTGTATTTAAGAATTTCATAGAGATATTAGCAAGCATTTTAAGAGTTTCTAGGGCAGACGAACCTATGGGAGCGATGTTGTGGAGATCCTAATCAACCACTTGTGATGAAGTTCAACTCTTAACTAGAGTTTATGTACCGCCTTTCTAATGTTGGTAGTGTTTCCTTTGTCCTCCATGCTTTTCTCTATATGGTCGACGTGCAAGAGGCCTTCACTCACGCTGCGTACCAGCTGGTCGACAATGTTCTTTTCGGTTTTAGGAATGGCGATGCTCGTTAAGGTCACCGATGGCAGAGCCAACAATTAAGAGGTTCTTGAGAATTTAGAGATACAACTTGGTCGCTATCAAGTTGGGCTACCCAGTTGAAGTCTGTTGATTTATCTAGAAGTTTCATTAGGTTTTTGGGCTGCCACTTTTGATTAGAATCAATACCACTGTTCAAGAACTTCTCAGACAGTTCCTCTTCACCTTGAAGAAGCAAAATATAACAGCAAAATTTTAGCTGCATAGAAGATGTTGATTCTGATTCTACGTTAAGTTTTAAGGCACCACATTTATGTGCAAGCTTCTTCCATAATTTGTTGCAATAATGGAGCGAGCCTATAAGAAAAATGAAGATAAACCTTGTGAATTTGCTTGCTATCACAATTTGGACCTTGATACAGAAGTCCACAAATAGATATTTTGTCCCCTCAACAAGTTTTTTGCATTTTGGGTCCTGAATTTGCAATACCAAATGGCTTTCTTTCCATTTTACAAGTCTCTCAATCCAGTAATTGTTTGTGCTAAGCTCTAAAGCCTTTGGTCCTCCCATTTGAGCACTTGAAATAACTGGCAGTGAACATCGGGCCAATAACCCCCACT
>BRYF01000001.1:2740000-2742500 GCA_030159135.1 Actinidia polygama | reverse complement strand
ATTTAGGTTTTGATCAAAAATAATAAGATTGCCTTTTGATTTAGAATTTTTAATTTTTTTCTTAATACACCAATTAAAATTATTAAAAATTCTTTCTTTTTAAAAACAATGATAACAAAGTTGATTTTTTTTGTATGTTTAGATTATGAGCATTTAAAAAATAAAATATTTTGATTAATTTTTTTAAAAAAATTATTGATAATAAATTTTATTTTTCAAATTCTTTTTATTAGTAAAATTAAAAAAAATAAACTACTCAAATCAATTAGTTTTAAAAAAACTTATTTATTGATAAAAATTAAAAATAAAGTAGTTTACAAATAAATGGTGTTCTGAGAAAAAAATATTTATTTATTTTAATGGTTGTATTGAGAAAAAAATTAAAGCCCTAAATCAAATGGAAAGTTTGTTATTTTTGCACACAAAAACTAACTCTTGGGGAATTTTGATATTAGTATAAAAAATAAGAGAGATTAATGTTATTTTTACAAAATTCTCCTATTTTAGAACTTTCATATTTTTTTCTCAACATACCATTTTTTTGTAATGAATTTGTTAAATTTGATAACAAAACGTATTTTTTAAGTACGTTTTGCAACAAACTATTTAGATCATTTTTTATAAAATTATTTATTGACAAAAAAATTAAAATGAGGTTTTTATAAATAAATGGTATTTTGAGGAGAAAATAATGTTTATTCATTTAATTGGTGTATTAAGAAAAAAAATTAAAAATCCTAAATTAAGGGTAATTTTGTTATTTTTGCTAAAAAAAAATAGCTCCAGGAAAAATTTTTGATAATATTTTCAAAAGTAAAGAAAGTCGGTACTAGTTCAAAAACTACAAGAGATGACTTTAAATATCAAAAACCCTTAGGGGAGGTCAACGAAATTTACCCAAAAGAAAAAATGGGCTATAGAGATATATCTTAGGTCAAATAAAATCACCCTCAAATTTTATATCCTCTTGGTAAGAGAAATGTGAAAATGTAAAAATTTTATTTAAATTTAAAAAAAGAATACATTGAAAGCGAAAAAATTAGACTAACTTTCTAACACATTTAATCTATGTCACAAAAATCTAAACACAAGACTTTTTATCACAAAAAATATCATTGTACGTTCTACACTCCTTATTTCTCACTACACACTCTCATTTCTACCATCTCTAGCAACCACCACAAATTTTATTATTTTGAATAAAACTTAACTATAAATTTTTAACTATTTTTTTACCACAGCGAACTCTGAACATATAAACTAAACTGTTGTTCGAACATATGAACTTAACTGAAAATTTGTGTTATTCAAATAGATAAACTTAACTGTTACAGATAAACTTAATTATTGGAATAAATAAATTTAATTCTAAACTTTTAATAATATTTCTATTCACAAAAACAAAAAAAATAATTTATTCACCATTTTTTCAAAAACAAGACCAACACACACAAAAACTTCGTTCAAAGAAAAAAAAAGACTTGACACAGATGGAGACAGCCTATGGTGGTGGAAAGTTATGGTGGTGGAAAGTTATGGTGGCGTTGTAGATCTTAAATGCTAGAGAGAGAGAGAGAGAGAGAGAGGTGGTAGCGTCAACTACAATTGCGGTGTGGTAGTAACGGCGGTGTGGCACTGTTACTGCCAGTGGTGGCGTCAATTGTAACTGCGGTATGATAGTAATGTCGGTGTGGCACTGTGATAGCCGATGATGGTGGAAGGTTGTGGAGGTTTCCTAGATTTGAGAGAGAGAGAGAGAGAGAGAGATTTGATAGAGGTGGTGGCGGTAATATCGCAGTGGTGTTAATGACGGTGTGGCACAATGGCGACGGTGGCAGTATGGTTGTGGTGGCGATGGCAGTGTGGTTGTTGTTGATAGAGAAAGTAGAGAGGGTTTGAGATCTTTATTGAATCATTTTAGTTTTTTGTCTTTTTATTCTAGGTTATTGAGGAAGGGCAATATTGTCCAAAAATAGAGTTTTTACTCATAAGCTTTAGTTTTATGGACTCTAGCCCAAACATATTTTAATTTAATAGACTTCCCACTATTCATAAAAAGATAAGTAGACTAAAAGTTAGTAGAGGCTCAATATACGGACCATAGACAAATTTTTCCAAAATTTTTAACTAAATTGTTGAGTAAAAATAATTTTTTCTTGTCTTTAACAAACTTTATTCAAATTAGATAAAAGAAATTATATTTTTTGACTCAACTCGTCAAGGGAACTAAAAAGGTATAAAATTTTAAATAAACAGTTAAAAAATTTCACTTAAGACAAAAAATCTCAAAAACCAAAGCAGCTTAAAATTTATATAAACACACACACACACTAAAAGCTAGGCGAAACATAAGGCTTTTGATAGTCCAATTGGACTTTTTTGAAAGACTTGCATTTTATCAACTTCCCTCATTTGTGCGAAAGGTAATTTATTTTAGATAACAAGTTTATTGCTTCCAAGATTTTAAGGATAATTCGGACTTTATTTTTCTACTTCTTGT
>BRYF01000001.1:2675000-2677500 GCA_030159135.1 Actinidia polygama | reverse complement strand
CAAAACAAATCAACCGAGGTCAAACGGTTAGACTTTGAGAACATATTCAAAAAAGTACAAGTGTAGTAAAATGATGTATGTATGACCAAGATGCAGAAAGACACCATCATCTATTCTATCGTTGTGTCTGGGGAATGCCTACATCACATCATCCAAGCTCAGAACTCCCAGTTTCGCAAGACCCTATCAAATTCATCCAAATATGAGTCTTTGTCTGGGCTCTTAGTCACCAATCTGGTCCATGATTGTTGGTTGTTCTTGAGCATAAGATAATGTTTGCTAGTGGACAAGTTGTACTGGGCTCCCGTTTTGGGCGCACCACGGTGTAGAGGTGCAGCAAATCATATGCGGAGAACAACCGTCCCTCCCTTCGCATTAAGGTGTCAACTGCAAGTACGGTCCTCACAAAGTTTATCGATACCTACATGAAGGTGAGATGGCACCGCGCCATGACTTCTTTCAGTAGTGGACTGATCTAGAATTGGAACTCGGCTTGGTGAATCAACCATGTGCGGACTTGGATGTGATCCCCAGCTCTCCATCAGCATGTCGTTTGGGATCTTATGATCCCTCCTAAATTGTGCAAGTGCAGCATCGTTGTGCACTAGAAGTTGGGCTTGGTTAAGTCCATGTTTTGAAATAGATAAAACCCCAGTCAGAACGAGCTCTATCCTAGTTAGGGACAGCATTGAACGTGCAGGTGCAGGCGCAGAGCTAGCTGAACTCCATGCGAGTTCCGAGTTTTGCCCCGTGTGGCCTACCTACATTATACCAAGGTTCAGTTCGCATGTGACATTTGATTCAAGCCGTCCTTCTGCCTTGAAGCTCTCTCGGCAAAAGAACAGCTTGGGGGGGGGGGGTAAAACCCTAATCTTAACGCACCGCTAAGTCGCCAAAACCTCAGATTTAGCAAAACAAAAACAGTTCGAATCCGTTTGAACACCATAAACGGATCCAGGGGCAACTCGAAGCCCTTGGGACCTGGAAAGCTTAATGGCTGCCTGTCAATGGCAGATGGAACTCCAACAGACGGCGGTTCAAACACTCACAGACTCATAACCATGTAGAATCAAAATGGATGAAGACCTAAGACTTTAAATGCATATTTAAAATGGATCCAGACCAGGTTGAAACACAAACATTACAAAAATGTAGGTATTTCAAAAAAATCCAAAGAAAGACTTACAATGATGGTCTAGAGTTGGTCTAAGAACATGAAAAGTTTTGTCGGAGACTGGGAAGCTGTCGGAGATGGTGGACGGGTGATGTCAATTCATGGATGCTAAGAAGCGCTCATAGTTTCTCTCTCTAGAATACTCTGGTTGTAAGGTGAATAATGGGTTGGCAAGGGATCATTATTTATAGGTGGGCTCAAATTGGCCACATTCCCGGCCCAAACAGGACCTAAGGGCATGTACGCCGCTTCGGGTTTCGTGCCCTAATTCAGATTGAAGGAAACCCCATGTCTATATGTGGCACAAAATCGCTACAGTCCTGCCCAAACAACGCCTAAGGGTAGGTGGGCCGCTTGGGCGTCCGTGCCGGTCAAGCTCCGGGCGAACCCGACGTCGACATGTGACACAGAAGAACAAATGATTTGACAACTAAAGATAGTGAGGGGACAACTTGATGGCACTTACGAGTCATGTGTTCGACCTCCCCATTTTGAGGATCATTGGCAACCAATTCCTGTAACCTTTGCAGTCGATGACCGAGCTCGTGCGAGTTGAGGGGCAATTGTGGGACGATGAATATCTTGTTTCACTTCTGGCCAAGCTCAGGCGAGCGCCGCCGCCGAATTGTCGCTTCATAGCAAGTTCGGTTGGCATCTCCGCGCGAGAGCTCAGTCAATGTACGCCATCAGGCGGAGATTCTCAAGGCACGTTAGGGTTCTAGGGTAACGTGCACGACAAGTTTCTCCTGCTATCTGCACGCTTGGGTACAAACATCGAGAATGTGATGGGCTTGTGCCTTAGAGGCATGATTGGGTCAGGTGCTTACTCACTGACACGGCAGTCGGATCGTCCTTGCACGCGCCAAGCTTCACTATAAAATGGTAGACCCTTTCTCTCTCACGGGTACGCAATTTTGTCTCTCTTAAACCAAAGCCAAGAACTCTTCTCTTGCTCTCTCTCTCTCTCTCTCTCTCTCTCTCTCTCTCTCTCTCTCTTCTTTTTCGGTCACTAACTTGACCGTCGAAGAGCCATCCCCGGAACAGCTCCGGACGGTCCTTCTCATTATTTTTGTCTCGCAGGTCCGACCAACAGCCTCTTGCCACCAGCATCCGCTTGCCAGCTACCGCCGGTGTCTTTGTTCGATTTCCTATCCTCCCTACAACCCCACAATAACCGAAGTCATGACCAAGGCA
Source organism: Actinidia polygama (assembly GCA_030159135.1). Classification (NCBI taxonomy): domain Eukaryota; kingdom Viridiplantae; phylum Streptophyta; class Magnoliopsida; order Ericales; family Actinidiaceae; genus Actinidia; species Actinidia polygama. The sequence goes on along the minus strand of BRYF01000001.1, from coordinate 2,675,132 downwards.
TTTTGTGAGCTCTATGCCTTGCGCTCGGGCTCATATGCAAGTGGTTCCTTACTAGTTCTAGTGATGTATCTCGACCAAGAGGAGTAGCCGCGAATGTAAAAAAAGTCCAAGTGAAGCACAAAATTATTATCT
>BRYF01000001.1:2527500-2532500 GCA_030159135.1 Actinidia polygama | reverse complement strand
AACATTGGATCAAACACATATGTTACAGAGGTGCAAATTGGGCCGGGTTGGGTTTACCCGACCCGCTACAGTACCGGGCTCAATTCGGCCACAGGTCGGGCTAAACTCAACCCGCTACAGTATCAGTCCGGGTTTAGCCCAGACCGTTAGTCTATGGCTCTGCCCAGACCGGCCCATTAACCCGGACTGCTACAGTAGCGGGTTGCTACAGTACCAGTTCGGGTTTAGCCCAGTCCGGGTTTGGCCGCCCGTTTTTTTTTTTTTTTTTTTTTTTTTTTTTTTTTTAAGTTTACATTTTTTTTATAAAACAAACTATAACAAAGCAACATACATGTTGGAACTTCATTTATTAATTTTTTTATCAAATTACAAGGATTGAAAATTAAAACAATCAAAAGTTAAACAAAAAAATAAATATTGAGATTTGCATCACTATAATTAAGTACATCCCAACTATGTTGGCACCCACTTAACCATCATTTATTTGCATTACTCATTCTTTCATTACAAAATATAATGTAAATTTTTTTAAAAAATTGACTAATTATTATCTTCGGTTGCTTCATCGTCATCCGCTAAATCCATATTGTTGAAAGGATCAAGGACATAGTTCTCTTCTGTAACTTCGTGTTGAATTCTGTACTTTGCATCATCCCAATCTTTAATACAAATTTGGCACTCTAGTATCTCTGAACTTAACGAGCTTCTTCTTTCTTCCATTTGTCGATTACCTGCACTAAAAGCTGCCTCCGATGCCACAGTTGATGCCACAGGATCCATTTTTTTAATAAAGTAAAATTGTGATAAAAAAATAACAATGATAAAAAATATATTAATATTAAGATACCTCAAATCCGAAGCGCTTGAAATGTCGGGATTCAACACTTCTGCAACACTTTTTCAACACTTGAGAAATCCCGAGCAATCGAATAACTAGAGCGTATTGAGAACGTATTGAGAAAGTTGTAGAGAATTAGTAGGTTGAGTAAGAATTGAGTGAGGAAGAAGTATGGAGGATTAGAGGTATTTATAGAATTTTTTATAGACTAATTGGACCAAAATATCCAAAAAACTAGCCGTTTATAGTTGTTAGAAAGGGGTAAAATAGTAATTTATATGTTAATTACCACTTTATCCCCAAAAGTAGTCGTTATATAGCTGTTGGGAGGAGTAAAAAAGTCCAAAAAATTCAAAAAGTACAAAAAGAGCCGTTGGGCGTGAGATTCAACAGTTAGCTGACACGTGTCATATGTTTTTATATATTAGATATTCTATTTCTATTATCGAATGAGCGGCTGGTGTAGTGGTTAATGGCTTTATCTTAGAGTCTTAACCACAACCCAGGTCTTGAGTTCGAATCTTCGGGACTTCCTTTTCTAGGTTTTTCTTTGTTTTTTCTAACTAACTGAGTAAGTGTTTATATATTAAAATAACTCTAATATAATTGAATGAGCTGGTAGTCCAAGTGGTTCGGTGCCCACTCTCTGTGCATGAGATCGCGCGTTCGAAACTCGGTAAACCAAAAATTCAATTTTTGCTACAGTGCAAGCGGCTTAACGGGCTGGGCTGGGCCGGGTTGGCGGGTTGGGCTGGGTTGGGTTGGCGGGGCTGGGCTGGCGGGTCAGTTCGGGTTGGGCGGTTAGGCAGGCCGGTTCGGGCCCAATAACGGGTTGAAATGGGCCGGATTTCTTAGCGGGTCGGGCTTCAAAAATTTTGTGCAACCCGCGACCGCTACAGTAACGGGTATCGGTCCGGACGGGTTGTTTAACGGGTCGAATTTAATCCAAACGCTACAAAAACGAATCGGTAACCGGGCGAGTTCAAAAACTCGGCCCAATTTTACACCTCTATATGTATGTATATCAACTTACTAAATCACTCTCAATGAGATGACCTATTTTGCTTGGAGGTTTTTGGGCATAGCTGTATAAGAGCACTTTTTAGCTCAATTAGTCAAAACTCTATTTAGTCAAAATAGGAAAAAAAAATCTTATTTCTTTGTACAATTCCCAAAAAAGTCTCCTTACATCTTATGTTTTTTTTGTACACCACTGCTACAGTTCTTTTTACACCCTACCTGCACTTACACTATTGTCGTCGGCCACCGGCTGCCAGCGACTTTCTAGACGGTCACCGGTGACCTAGAAAAGTGCAATTTGAGAATTTTACTATTTTAAATAGTGACAAATGTTTTAAATAGCGAACAGTAAAATTTAACTATTTTTTTTCGGTGATAGTGGTGATGGAAAAGAGTAAAATTACATTGTTATTATTTTAAAACAATAAAACTTAATTGTCATAAATTTTACTATTTTGAATAATAAAACTTAATTATAAACTTTTAACCATTTATTCACCATAGCAAACTCCTAACAGATAAACTTAACTGTTCTTAGAACAAATAAACTTAACTCACAAACTTTATTATTCGAATAGATAAACTTAATTATGTCAAGTAAACTTAATTTTTCAAAAAGATAAATTTAATTGTTACAAAAATAATTTTTAACTTTTAAACAGATAAATTTAATTATGAACTTTTAATGAATTTTTCATTCAAAAAACCTAAAAAAATAATTTGTTCACCATTTAATTTTTTTAAAAATAACACCAACACATAAGATATAAACTAAAACTAAAAATTTATTTAGAGAGAAAGAGATTTGACATCGGTGGAGGCGGCCGATGGTGGTGGAAGGCCATAGAGGTGTTGTAGATCTCAAATCTGAGAGAGAGAGAGAGAGAGAGAGAGAGAGGAAAGGCAGTGGTGACGGCAACTACAACTGTGGTGCGGTAGTAACGGAAACGAACGCAATGTGACACTGTGACAACTGGTGGTGATGGAAGGTCATGGTAGCGTTGTACATATCAAATCTGAGAGAGAGAAAGAGACAGAGAGATTTGACTGCGATGGAGGCGGTGATGTCACACTGGTGGCAGAGATGTTGCGGTGGTGACAACAGCAACGACGGTGTGATTGTGGATATAGTAAAGAAAGAGTAGAGAGAGAGACTCAGATCTATTCGGACTTTTTGTGGTCTTTTATACTCTAGGGTATGAAAATAACAATATTGTTCAATAATAAAATTTTTACATATAAAATTTAATTTAATAGACCCTTGCTCAAACATCTTTCAATTTAATGAACTTCACAAATTCATAAAATACTTCAAGCCCAATACAAATTCTCCAGCCTAATTTTCTATTTTGCTTAACTCCCAATCCTGTAAAAGCTCAAAAACTTGTTTCTCAATAGTGAATTGCATCTACATTGATGGATCGATCTTTTTTCCCCCTAAACACTCCATCAAGTACAAAGGAGTAACATTTTTTTTTAATTTTTGGATTCATCGGAAATAAAAAAGGAGTAATATATAACACATCATTGATCACTGATCGCAATAGAGTTCTCTCTCTCTCTCTCTCTCTCTCTCTCTCTCTCTCATCATCGTAATATGAACAGAGTTGTTTCTCTTGTAAATCAAGTTTTGCTGCTTATCGTGCATCCATAAAACATTCTTAGCAATTGATTGCACTTGTTCAAGAATGGGCTACAATTAGAGGTCTCAAACGGGCCAGCCGACACAAGAACGTTTAAACTCCGGGACGACATAGCACAGGCAAGATTACTGTTTTGGGGGGACGCGGTACATATATGTAAGCAAATCTTAAATGATTTTAAATTTTTGTTGCATTAACTCATTCATAAAAAAAAAAAATACGGCATGAGCACGATTAGGCACGGCACAAGACAAAAATGGGCTAGACCAATGGGCCATGCTAGGTTCTTATCAAATGGGTATAACACGACACAAAACACGAAAATAAATGAACCAAACCGACAAGTTTGACACCTCTAGCTATTGGGCTATGCTGTTAGCTGTTAGTTGGTACCTGTTGCCATGCCAAAATCATAAACTATGCCATTACAGGGGCAGAACTACATGACGGCAATGGGGCAATGGCCATCCCCTAGCTATATGCAAAAATGACAATTCAGACTACATCCTTTTTTTTTTCTTTTTTCCAAATAGCGATTGGAACTTAATCTACCCTAACCCCAACCCCCAACCTAAATCTAAATCTTCTTCATAGGATTTGAATCTGCAGCTTTACATCACTAAATGCTTCTAAACGATAACTGGACCAAATGGTCCAGCCAACAAACTTGTTTCCAGACCAGGCACAATCACAAAGTTTGTGGAGCAGCAAGTTTCCCTCACACCAAAGCTAGTGCTAAGTTTTGAGTTTGGGACAAAACCATGCTCTGGACATATCTCTCCCCATTTTCATCGATGAAACTCTTTTTCTGACCATAAACTCACCTTATCAAGCTGTTGTATCCAAGTTTCCTGTCAGATACCATGACCTTAACTCGTAAAGTTACTCCCTACTGCTTTTTGGATAACTAACTATGAAAAAACCTTCCATACTTCCTCCAAACAAGTATAGTCCACAGACCCAGTTTTCAAAACTAACTCAGATGGAACTCTTGAAATCTTCTCAAAGACCCACACCCTTGCATATTAACTCATTCCGGTCAAATAAAAAGGAAAATAGAATACAAGTCAGCCTCCAGATAACAAGGTGATCTGCTCCTCCATGGATATAGGAGTTATTTGCTAAACTAAGATATGTCAAGACTTAATCCATATCTTAATCACAAAGATATCCTTTTAAGCTTCCCATGCATCTTGTTTGTTCCTTGCATTCAATCTGTAGATTAGAAATTAAATAAATCAAATGCATAATAAATTAATACATCCAAGTTTTTCCAGCAAAAAAAGTGAACCACAAAAACTTAATAATATTTTATTTCCTACTACAATATCTGAATCAACCCATGAAGTGAGATTAAGCAGCAAAGAGTCAAAATAACTCGCCTTGAAAGTTCAAGAATTGATGGCTATACTTCTGATCGATAAAAAGGTGGAATTCATGCCTGGAACTAGTACTGATAGAGGTAACAGTCTTAGAACATGTCTGGAACGACTTTCTCG
>BRYF01000001.1:2510000-2512500 GCA_030159135.1 Actinidia polygama | reverse complement strand
AAAGATAGATTCGTATTCCAACTAAAAGTGTCACAACCACACTATTCACTAATTCTCTCTGAAAAGGGACTATGGGAGACCGACTATAATCAAAATAAATCATCCCCAAAATATACAAACTAATTACGATCAAATTACTTTTCAATTGTAGCCTCAAACAAAACCCTAATTAAAAACTCTGAAATTGGAGGAGATACCCGTGGTTTAGCAGAAATGAGTTAATAGATTATACCCACATATTCTGCGTTCAAAATCAATCATCCCCAAATTTCACAGCCCCCAATGCAAACCATTGCGGGTCAAATTACTTTTCAATAGTAGCCTAAAATAAAAACCCTAATCAAATATGCAGTGAAATCGGAGGACACACCAGTGGTGAAGCAGAAATCGAACCCAGATCTCTCGATGAGCTTTGCACTGAGAGCATCGAAACAAGCAGGGCCCAGATGAATTCCAGGCGATTCGAGAAGCCCCCGAAGTTTCTTCGCGGGAGACTCTCTTACGATGGCGCTTCCATCTCCGGAGCAAGCTACGGCGGTTCGAGGTACTCGTTTTGCTGTAGAAATCGAACTGCTGTTTCTGATTGATGATTGAAGAAGAAGTGAGATGTTGGGGAGTGAATGAAGGCGTTGGTGTGGTGACCCGGTTGGGAAATTTGAAATGGAGGAGAGAGAGATGGTGCTGGTGCGTCCTCTGGTAGCCATTGATGGCTTCATCATCTTCATCATTTTCATCATCTCTCCCTCTCCCTCTCCACTCTCACGCGCAAGAGTAGCAAAAGAAAGGCTGCTTCTAAAGAAAATGGGTAAATTTCACTAACCTCCCCTAAAGTTTCTGTTAAATACAGAACCTCTCATGTAGTTTATAAATATTACTTACCTATCTTATTTTTGAAATTAATATCAAAATTCCCCCTATAACTTATTTTTTTTTGCAAAAATAACAAATTTTCCCTTTAATTTATGACTCTCAAATTTATTTTTTTAATACACCCATTAAGAAATATTACTGTGTCAATTTTTGGTGTAAAGTATTCACCTTACTAATTTTTTTAATTTTAATTTTGTGGATAATGTATTCAAGAATTTTATGTGATCATTTGCTAATTACGGATATTTTTGTATATTTTTTATTATAAAAAGTGAATTTTAAGTTTAATTTTTAATATCAGTCATAGGTCTGACTTAATAAGATTCTTCCATAACTAGCACATTATGGAACAACCACTTTTACAATTACTCAAATTGGATCCACTACCTTTATCAAAGACAAAAAAAACTTTAATACCCATTTTTATAATAAAAATTTAGAAAAAAATATTTATAATTAGAAAAGGATCACATAATACTCAATTGAATATATTATGAACGAAATTAAAAAACTTAGTACGAAAGGGAAAAAAAATAGTAATGTTTGTGTGTTATGTCTAGTTAATTGCAATTTGAGTAGTAGTTTTGGTTAAATTGAACTTTAAATATTGATGGCAATTTTAGTAGAGGCTTTCTATAATTTGTTTGGTTACTTTTATATTTCGTGACTTATTTTTGTTGTTTTTGAAATTGATGATTTCAAATTCATTGCGTATTTATAGTCCAAACAAAATAATTGAAATCCATGAAACTGAAATCTTTTAAAAAAAGAAAATTTGTATCAAAATGGGAAATCTAAAATCTGAATTCCACATACTCAAAAGAGTTTTAATGTTTCAGATAAATTATTGCTTGCTTAATTGACATGTAATGTATTTATTTTTACCATCAGTTTCTCATCTGCATATTCATTAGCTTCCTAATTTACCATTACTTTATTATTGAATTCAGTCACGTCCAAAGAACAAGAAAATAAGTTTCCAAAATGGTGCAAGTTGGTCCAATCATTGGCGGACACAGAAATCTTACTTACGGGGGTAAGGTATATGATTTTCCAAAACACTGCTAGTTGAAGAAGAATTTTTGCCATCTTAAAGGAGGCCGTGCCCCCTCCCCCCTCCCCCGGGGACCGCCCCTGGGTCCAATAGTACTACTAAGGTAACGTTACATTATAGTTCAATTTTATGTTTATTGGAGTTGAAGATTGCTTTAACATCTGTGTTGTTACAATGATAATTTTTCTTTCTTTATGACTTGGAATACATGACATATTATGGATGCTTTTAAAGACGATAAATGTTTTATTTCACATCTTGTAGATCTTTTAAGACATTGTACATGTTTTATTCGAGCGTATTATGGAAGTAATTTTTTTGAATTATTATGAAGAGATTCTTCATTGTGCGAGTCTTTCGAATTTGAACACGTTGATTCTAAAATAATGGTGTTATTTTATTAACGGAATTTCACAAAACTTTATGCATACAATAATCGTTGCATATGAAAAATAGTTTTATAGCACATATGAGTAATCTGAACGAGATTGTTTGGGCGCTAGCATAGCATCATGCTATGAGCAGCTATAAGACCTACTTGGCCACTAATATGATTCCAACCGTTTAATTTTTAAG
>BRYF01000001.1:2477500-2480000 GCA_030159135.1 Actinidia polygama | reverse complement strand
CTCTTATGGTTTGTTCCTCTTTGGAAGATAATATAGCGATTTTTTATTTTTAGATGTTCCAAACACAGCCTTGGATTTCCACTCTTTTAGCGAACCGCCAGGTTTTTTCGATTTTCCTGGTTAAATAACCGCCTGGTTCGCTAAAATACTGCCCAGTTCAATCTGGTTCGCTTGCATTTTTAATAAAATATGCTTATCGGACCGGTTAAGTGTCCTGTTCTCGGTTAAACCGATTGAACCGTTATGATACTGACATCTCTTATTTTTAAAATTATTATCAAAATTGTCCATTCGAGCTAATTTTTGTGCACAAATGACAAAATTTATGATTAAGACTCCAAATTTTTTTCTCAATACAACAATTAAAATAAAATAAATATATTTTTTTTCAAAATACTATTTATTTGGAACTATTATATTTTATATTTTTTTTTATCAATAAGTAGCTTTATCAATTTGTATATACCATGTAATAATAATCTGCCCAATAAAAAAGTACAAACAAACAGTCCAAAGCGTAATTTAATTACCCAAAAAAATAAAGTCCAAAACGTAAAGAAGCCTAGGGGTAAAATTGACAACTATTTTGGGTTGAAAGTGGGTAGATTCAAAAGAATCAAAACCCATTGTATGGCAGAGAAGTTTTGACCTGTTGAATTATGGGTCAAATTACATACTTTATACTTTCCTCTATTTTGTTTTGGGTAAGTTACATTGAAACTTCCCTAAGTTTCTCACTAAGACAATAATACCCTTGGGTGTGTTTGGAGTTCCGATAAAGAAAGTGAAGTTATGACGCAGATATACTATTTAATATGTTCACCTATTAGGATCGTTAGAGATTGATTGTATGGTGGAGAATTGTTTGCAAACATAAGGAAAGTAAGAAATTGAAGAAGGGAGACTCAATTCTTTCCAAATCTGATTGCAAAAGCCTAAATGGTTTTCTGTCTCCTTTCGGCCTTCTTTTTCCTATCGCTTTGTTCAATTACTTGTTATACGTCTCGATCAACGCATCAATAGATAAGTCAAGATTTCGATTATACGTCTCGATCACGCATCAATAGATAAGTCATCGGAACGTATGATAACTTTACTTGACTGCAAAGATACGACCATTTGATATCTAGGTACATTAAGTAATGATTTTTAAGGATGGTTCCTTATAACTCAGTTCTTAGACCCATCCAACGATCGTAGTACGATTTTGGAGATATCCATTGGTGTTAATTCAAAGAAATACATCTAGCATTTCCCCCCTACAAATAGTGCATATTGATTCCTTTAACAAGTAATTTGTGACTTGTTCTAACACTTAGAAATTTCCATAAACTATTATAGGAGTTGTTTGTTATAGATGTGAAGGTCAACGTTTAGATTATCGTTAAAAATTATTGATTCTAAATTGTATTAGAAGTTGATAAATTTGTTTGCTAATGGTACGAGATTTTGAATTTAAGTTGTATAATAGTATTTGCAAAAAAAGCTAAAAATTAGCTCTTTTTTCCCCTGTGAATTTATCCATTTTCCCGTCATTTTGTTTTATGAAAAATAAGATTGATTTTTTTGTTATCCTCTCTTTAAAATTCATTTTCAATCAATAAAGATAATTAATATACATAAGTTAGCCATTCTACAACTCACATGTTAATAAACAAATCTAATACACATCATTGATTAATCAATAATAAATGATAAGGGCATTTTAGTCTTTATGTACCCTTTACCCAAAAGTCCCTCCAATCCATCATCTACAACTTCTAATACAGTATTGACTAGAGAAGACCATACAAAGCATTTTAAAATTTGATAGGAACATTCTAACATCTATAACCTCTAATACAGCTGGGACCTGGGAATGAGCGCAACAAAAACAACCTCACTTAGCCACATAGAAAAGGCTATAAGAAATGAATTTTAAGGGCATTTCCTTTTCCTATCTAATGATGTGTTTGGAGTGACAATTGTAACAATAGAGTAACAATTTTTTAGTTATGGTATTATTTAAGAATATTTACTATGTACTTGAAATTTACATGTGGAGAATGTGATGCAAATGATTGACAGAATAGTAGGTGTGTTGAAATTCAGCAAGATTATAGGAGATTTTACTGCATAATTAATATGTAGATTTATTAGTCAACTTGCGGGTTTTTTTTTGAAATGCTACGGTGATCGAAGATGTTACCGATGGAATCAAAACAACATCGTTTGGGTGCAAAAAAAACAAAACGACGTCGTTCAACTAAAAGTTACTTTTGTTTTTAAAAATATCAAAACGACGTCGTTTTGGTTTCATCGATAACAAATTCGGTAACATCTTCGGTCACTGTAGCCTTTTCCTTTTTCTTTTAGCAATATTTCTTTTCCGTTAATATTGTGTATAGCAAGAAGTTAATTTCTTATTTTTAGCCTTTTAGGTAGCTGTTAATTCTATACATGGTTGTACAGAGACATTGATTCATAGACATGAGAAATACATGTTTTTTTCTCCCAATAC
>BRYF01000001.1:2422500-2432500 GCA_030159135.1 Actinidia polygama | reverse complement strand
AACCTAATTCTAATTAATTATGCATATTTTACTTAAATAAAACTAGAGTTGCACAATTTCTCCACTTCACATTAAAAGAATGATTCCCAATTTCACAAGCCATTTCCAAAGTTGAAGTTCACTAAGTTTTTTCCCTCAAATTCAACCAAAATTGATATGTCTAAATGGATATAAGGTGATATTCAAGTTAGAAGTCATATGATTTTGTTAAAAGAAAAAAAGAGAAAATAAAAGGTAAACAAACATTGAAAGGCATATGTATTAGTTTTTGGTGGACCAAAGCGATATACATTTAATACTCATAGGCAAAATTATATTTTTTTGAAAGTTGGGGCTGGGGTGGATGTGCCTGGGCCTATGCTGGCTCCGCCACTGCAAACGGGGGGCCCTCAGACTGTATTTCCTTCATTAAATTCTTAATTCAAATACAACCTTAATTTGAGATTTATATCTAGTAAGGTTGAATGTAGAGCAGTGGATTCGAAACCTATTGGTTGGAATGAGGGTTGGAATGGAATATGAATGCACATTTTAACATTTGAATCGTTAAAAATACCGAAATAAGCATTCTAAATGAAACTATCATTCTTTCATTTCAAGGAATAATCATTACATTCTTATCTTTTAATTACTTTCATAATAAAATATTTTTTTTATTGTGCCCACCCACCATTCCTTTACATTCTAAAATCAATCTTATACATAACCAAATATTAAAATATGAATGATTATTCCTATATCATTCCATTCTATACTCATTTCTAGCCAATTCCATTACATCCAACCATACTTAACGCGATCATCCTCGAAAACAGCTAGTAAGATTGTTGTTCATGTTTCAACCATACACTTTTTTGTCTTTCTAAATTAAAACCGTGTTTGGCTCCTATTTTCACATGGATGAATGTATGAACTACTTAAATATTGTGAGAGGAACAGAGATTTACGCAAATTAAGGATTAAAAAACTCTTTGTTAATGAACAAAATCAGAATATGCTAAGAACATGAAGATTGACTTTTCCAAGGTAACAAACAATTTTGGGAAAATTACACTTTGCACCCTTGCACTCACATTCAAATTTTAGTTTGCACTCTTTACTTCCAATTATATTTGTCAATACAGTGGAGGTTCCATAAATTTTTGCGAGATAAATCATTAAGAAACTCAAAATCCCCCAGTTCAATTAAAAAAAAAAAAATTGTAGTATATAGATATTAGTGTTAAGAAAACAACGTCTAAATACATAATAATAATAATATAGCCAAAAGCATATATTTTTTAGTTTCTTTATTTACAAAGAATTTAAAAGCAAACAAAATTTAAAAGCAACCAAAGGAAAAGGGGAAATTTGGATTATAATTTGAAATGAAGGTTTATTGAGATTTGAGAACATGGAAAATTCGTTTTTTTTTTTCTAGATCCATTTTAATGATATGATATCAAAGACTATAAAAATCTTAAAAACCTTTTTTTACAATAAAAAGCTCATAAGGAAAATCGTAGTTAGTAAATGAATACATAAAATTCAATTGTATACATTATGAATAAAATAAAAAAAATAGTACATGAGAAACCAAAGTGACACGAGGTAAATATTTTAGGGACCATTGACATAATTTATTATTTTTTTGAATCATAGAAAAACTTAAAAGAAAGTTAGAGTGGGTATGTAATTTAGGCCCAGTTTGATCTAGTTTTTAAATTTTTTATAGATATTTTAGTTATTTTGATTTTTAAATTTTTCTAGTCAAGAGGAATAAAGAATAAATAAAATTTTAATTAAATTGTGAAAAAAGTTCATTAACGCCGAAAAAACTCGAAAACTAAGGAACTAAAAAATCTAAAATAAAACAAATATGCCAAACTGGACCTTAATCCAATAAGAAATGCAACATGTATGACACGAGGAATGCTAGATACAATGTATTAATAATGCATACTCACATGCGGTAGGACTTACATTTTTGTAGGTTCCACCACACATTGTTGCTAGTTTTTTTTTTTTTTTTGATTACATACACCAATGCAATTTATTGAGTCAGGACAACACAACATTCAGCAGGCGCAGTCACAATAAATGATCTCTCAATTTTAATTTAGGCCTAGTTTGAGCCAGTTAAATTACCTCACATTAACTGCTTTTAAACTAATTTAATTGCTTTCATATTTTTATTTTTTTTATTTTTAGTAATTTTTATTCACTCGTTTGATCGAAATTAATCGCATACTTTTTCGGTTTCTCTTGATGAGAGAAATCTACAAAAAAAAAATATTGATCTAATTTTTTATCTTTATTGAATTTTTCCTAAATTAGATTAATATTTTTATATTTTTATATTCCTCTCGTTAAGAGGTTATGAAATGTTGATCAAACATCGAAAAAAATTAACTAAAAACCAAAAAATAAAAAAATCAAAGCTGTTAAATTAGCTCAAACTCAAGTTAACAAGTTTTAGGCGTCATAACTTTTTTTTTCCCTTAGATTGACCCTAGTATGTAATTTTTTTAAGATTACGCTGGTGTTAATTTATCAAAGTTTTACTAAATTTATACATAAAATCATAGACATTCTTTAGTGCATTGACCAAATTTTAAGAGTTGGCAATGTGATTGGTACTGAGATTGAATTTGTGACTTCATAAAATAAGGGCCACATGCCAATCATCAATCATGCCATAATTTTCAACAAGACATGCTCAACTTCGTGAAAGCACGTCTCTCTCACCTCAAAAGTCCCTCTCTCTCCATAGCAGTTCTAATCTTCATTTTATTAGTTTGTCATTTTGTATCTTTGAGAGAGAGTTTTTCATGCACTCCACTTCTCATCAAATACATTCAATATTTGCCAGTAATAAAAAAGAAGTGGTAAGGATTTTATTGTAATTTTGCGTAAATTACTACCCTTTGTGATCATATGTTTGTTATCATTCCATAAGCTAACTAAGAGAATCTCCAACAGGCTACTTTTGATTCGTCTACTTTGTTCATCGATCAAAAATGGTAATCATATGATTCCGCTACTTTTGTTTTACAGTTTATTCTTATATATTTTTTTCTAATTTTTCATCAAATGTATGTGTCGATTATATGGTTACCGATGTTTAATAGATCCGATTTTGTCATAGATGAAATGAATGGTTCTGATCATACTATTGAACTCGAGATGGGCCAAAACTTTCACGGGCATCACTGGGCGATAGGAATCAATGATAATTAGAAATTGGACCCTTGAATGTAATTGATTTTCAGATTGACGTAGAAAACTTAAAAGAGTGTAAAAACTTTGCGATAAATGTCAAATTGGTCCCAGAAGTACATGAATTCATGAATTAGCTCAAAGGAATCTACGAGTTCAACGTGAAATTAGGGAGAATCCGTGACTTTGTGAATTTGGAGGGGGAGCGTGGGAGCCTAACTGCAAATTAAATGACTTGAGAGTCCTGCCTCCGCTTTGGGTCCAGTAAAAAAAAAATCATGTTTTGGGGAATTGGCGCGAGTGATAGTCACTTGGTTGCCAAGAGCCTCGTTGTGATATTAGATATCATATCGGTCGATTAAGAACTAACCCTTGTGGAATACTACTAACAACTTGGGCTTAAGCACTTTAACCATGTGGTTAAAGTTATCAAGTTATTGGTCTAGTATCCCATTTAGGTCGTTACAAATGGTATCAGAGCCAACTCAGGTTCCATCGTGGGCTCCGTAGTGGTGTGGTTAGAAGAGTCGATGTCCCAGGGTATGTATCCTCTTATGGAATGCTAACCCGCATCGTCATCCAAAAGGGAACATTTTGGGTAATCCGATAAGGTCGGACAAGTAAGGAGGGTAGATTATGAAACCCCATCCCATATTAGTAGATTAAGAACTAGAATCTTGTGAAATACTACTAACACCTTAGGTTTAAGCATTTTATCCATGTGGTTAAGGCGATCAAGTTATTGGGTCAATACTCCATTCAGATCATTACACTTGTAAAAATTTTGGTATAAGTTTCGATTCTCATCCGCACACTACCAATTCCTGTGTTGGGGCAGTTTATATGGCGGAACTTTGCCCAAGCTTTAATTACTCCTTTCACTGGACGCACGCTTGTAAACAGTAGAATTGATCCTTAGACAGGGCAACAAAATTGTGTTGCTAAAATCTATCTAGGTTAATCAATTGAAAGGATATGGTACATAAGCTTAATTACAAACATATATATAATTATTAATTTTACAATCACAGAAAGTGAGAATGGTGATGTGTTAGTGATAATTTATTGCACATGGTTGATTTTCTTTTAGTAGTATATCTTTAGAAATTTTTAGGGTTTTTCTAAACTAAAAATTTATTTGGTTGTGAACGCACACGTTCTAACTAGAAAGAAAAGCCGACCAATATGGGTTAAGTAGCTGGCCAACCACCAGGAAATTTTATATCTTTCTATATTGTTTTGTTGTCCTATAACAAAATACAAGGTCTCTCTCTCTCTCTCTCTCAAGATGTTGTTTATTAACATAAAAGAAAAAGGATTGAGAAATTTTCATTTTGACCGCTGTAGTTTGGGTCATGTACAAATTATTCTTTAATGTTCAAATATCACCACATAATCTCATGTAATTTAAGGACTAAAATGCATTGTTTCATTTTTCGTTCATTTTTGCAGGAAGATATAATTAACAACTCGAAGTTGCACACTATCCCTTTCCTGTAACCGATCGGGGGGAAATGGTTGCTAAATTTAGACCGTAGCATCCCATTTTCTTTTCTATATTGCTGATACAATGGAAAAGAAATCACCGACGTCCGACTAGACAAGTCAAAGGCTGAAAGTAGGGTCCCGTTGAGAGTGAACTATTTCATAATAACAAAAATACTCTCGTAAAATTTTTAAATTTTGAACAAATGCTATTATCTTCTCTCCACTCTTTCTCTCTCATATGGAAGCTTCTACGCCTGCAAAAAAATATTTTCTTTCTGAGTATCCAAGTTGGTGTAGCTGACTTTATCTTTACACCGTCCTCAAGATCTTGTAAGTTTTTTCACTCTCTCTCTCTCTCACACACACACACACACAAAAAAAAAAAAAAAAAAATAATTCTCTTGTTTTTTTCACCCATTCTTATTTCTTACTCATTTGTCTTCATTGTTGTGACTTGCATAATTGGGATCTTTTGAGCCTTATGTCATTGCCCTGGCCCATGGGGCCATGGCCAAGTTGGGAACATGTTAGGTATTGTTGGGGTATAGTGATGGCGTTACACTAAGATATTGTCTAACTTTCTAAATCCTAATTTCATTCACATAATCTAACAATTTGTTTTTTTTTAAGATCGTGCTCTCTACATACTAAGTCATATATGAACTAAGTACAGCGACTTTGAGTCACAAGAATTAGTCTTTACAAAAGTAAGAGGCAGAGGTAGAGGCGGAGCCAGAATGAATGTTCAGTGAGTTCAAAATTATAGAATTTATAAAATTTAATACAAATTACTAATTTTTGTGGGGTCAAAATTATATTTATAATAAATTATATTAAGAAAAATAGTGTATTTTTTTTAGTGAACTTCCCCCTATGTGGCTCCATTACTGACAAAAGTATATAAGGTAATCTGTCTTCTATACGGCCTAGTTTGACTTACTTTTTTTAAAAAAAATAATTAACTAATTTATCGAGTAAGTTTTTTTTTGTCTTTGATTAACTTTTTTTCCAAATTAGATGAAACACACGTGTTCGGCTCCTAAATATTAATTATATTTTATTTATTCTAATTTTCTCTTTAAAATTATGTGTATATTAATATTCTATACTACCTAAAAAAATATTTCTATGCAATTAAATACTCGGAACACATACCGTTAGTACTCTTTGTACCATTTTTTTCTTTATCTTCTCCTTTTTTTTTATGTTTTTAAATAATTGCTTAAATAATATTGTAGAATAACTAATACATTAAAATTTTGGGGCGGACTGGATCGGGTTGGGCTACAAATGGGCTTGAAATATGAATCTGGCCCATTTCAATGGTATTTCTCTTTACTTGTATTGGGCCTTCAAAAACAGCCCATGGGGCCCAGAAAAGTTCAATAAATTGTTTACTAAACTTGGCCCTACAATGGAGTACTTTTAGATAAGGCCCAGACCATGGAGTTCGGGTACAAGCCCAGTTTAGCTTTTTTTTTATTTTTTTTTATCTACTTTGTTTTTTGTGTTTTTTTTTACGTCTTTATTTTTTTTTTAATTGTCTGATCAAAATTTAATACTTTTTTCACTTCCTCTTCAAGAGGAGTCTCAAAATGTAAAAAAATTCATCTATTTTGGAAAATAGTTTACTAAAAATAAAAAAAATAATTTTACTCGACAAATTAGCTAATTTATTTGGATGAGGATTTTCTGCAGTAAAGGTAGCAGGAAGTCTTGCTGCTTTGTAGAGGTGACAGCCTTTGAGTGGTCACTTGGTTGTTATTGGGTGGTATTAGTTTTTTGGATTCCTGAAATGCATTTATTGTGTGTTATTTTCAAGAAATTAATAACATCCAAGTGACCACTCAAAGACTGTCACCTCTACAAGGCAACAGAACTTCCTGCAGAAAATCCTCAATCAATTTATTTTACTATAGTGATTTTTTTTTCTTTTGAATTTGAACAAATTTTTTATATTTTAAGATTCCGCTCATAAAGAAGATCCGAAAAAATATATAAGATTCCACTTGTTGCATATTTGTCATACAAGTTCTTTATTTGCTTGGTTACTTGTAAAAACCGAGAACATAAATAATTTTGTGAGGTGTTGAATCTCACAAAGTGTTGAACTCCATGCTTGTAATTGTAGGTCAGTTTTCTCTTTTCCAAGGTTTGTTGTCCTTACACACCAGGGCGGGTGGAAAAACACTTTGATACTAACTCAGTCATTGGAAGTCAAAGGAAAATCGTAACAGAGCTTTTAAAGGAGTCACTTACTGTAGGTGAGGTCACCTTAGCCATCAAGCAATCGCTAGTCACATTCTAGGCAACCTCCAATGTACTTTGTTTCCCCCATTGACGGATACGATGTGAGAAACCTTATAATTGTTAGAGAGGAGGGCGTCGAAGAATTCTATTTCCCCCCATATGACCAAGCCACGTTCCCATATGTTTATTTCCCTGAACATCTTGGCTCGGCATTGAACGGTAATGCGTCCAAGTGTTGTAACTTCCTGTTTCCTCGCCCAGCACGGCTCGATTCTCTTGGGCTCGGAGTGAAGCTCAAGCCCAAGCCAACTTCCGTTCTTGGCCTTGGCCTGTCCTATTCCAAGCCCATGTCAGGTACGCTCAACTTGGTCTTTCGGCCACATTTCCGAGACGAATCATTCGCTTGCCCCGTGCGTGATTCATATCCAGAAACATTGTTTTTGGACCCCAAATTTTGATCTGTACAATTTCATTTCTCTTTTATTTTTCTTTCATTTGACAATTCAATTTCAAAACATGTGGATTTGTAGATTGTTGGTTCATTGGATGAGTAGTTGTTTAGAATACATCTAGTTGTTGCAAATGGGGGCATTATTGTACAACAAAGCTATTTTTGTTGCATCCATAGCTATTAATTTGATTAATGTGTATGTATATAGTTGGTCAGAGCAACTTGCTGAGGGTATATTTAAAGGATCTTGTTAGGAGAGAGCCTATTCATGAATTTAGAGTAGTACCAGCACCCAAACTTGTTAGTATAAAGCTTAAATTAATTTTGATGATTAAACTTATATTTTTTAAACAATGTTTAAATATACTTTGAAAATCATTCTTAAAAAGAAAGTTGAAGTCAAAAATACATTGAACTTAAATTGAAACCAATAAACTTATTCATATTGTTTAAAATGTAAAACTATAATTAATAAAGTTTTCACAATATCCATGGAACTTAAAAATACCTCAAACAAGGTTAAAACTCATTAATCAAATGATGTTTGTGAAGAAAACAACTCAAAAAGATGCAGTACAAATTCAACCAAAGTTGAAGACCTAAAGTAAGTTAGGTCGACCTAAGTTCCAGAGTTGAAGGCCTAAGTTTTAACAGAAACATTTGGGGACGACCTAAAGTAAGTTAGGTCTACCTAAGTTGAAAGCCTAAGTTTGAACAAGAAAGAAAATGACAGCCTAAAGTTAAAGGTGACATCCTAAATTCCAGAGTTGAAGACCTAAGATTAAACAGAAACTTTTGGGGACGACCTAAAGTAAGTTAGGTCGACCTAAGTTGAAAGCCTAAGTTTAAAAAGAGAGAAAATGACATCCTAAGTTCAAGTTAGGTCGACCTAAGTTCAGAAGATGACAGCCTAACTTTGAACAGAAAGATTTGAGGACGACTTAAGTTCAAAATAAGTCGACATAAGTTCAGAAGATGACAGCCTAACTTTGAACAGAAAGATTTGAAGACGACCTAAGTTCAAAAGTATGCCCATGGTGATTTGAAAAGTATGCCCATGGTGATTTGAAGACCATAGCTCCATGATGATTCCCTCCCTATGAGGTAACAGACACTCTCACTCATGTTTTAGTTCCTCTTTTTTAGGTTTATTTCAACCTCCAAAGACCACCACCAACGGTCAAAATTGAATCTTGGGCAAATTAATGAAAAACGTGAAGAAAACAGAGTATTTCCAAATAGGTTTTTAAGTTTGATTTTACCTCTTCGGCTCTCTTCGCTGCAGCGACTGCAATTTCTAGGAACTCTCAAGTGTGAATCTGAAATCAATTGAATTAGATCAGACAACAAATTCATTAGTTACAGAGAAATAATATCACTCTATCTACGGTTGGAAGCCATTTAAATTAATCCAATAGCTGAAATTTCACCTGAGATTATTTTTTTCGCCAAAAAAAATATCACTTTCTTCTCCTATCTATCTCACGCAACCCATCACTTCCTTCCCAGAAAACAAGCCTATGGCAATGTTCATCATCTTCTTCCAGGCGATCAAAGCACTTCGCTTGCTTATAGTCATTTTTGCAAATTGCCATGGTTTTATTAATGGTCATTTGTTTAAAATTTTGATGGTCATTTGTGTAGATCTGCCAGTTTTCTTGTTTGCTCATTATATGCCAAGTAAATTTTGTGCTTCATTAGCTATGACACTGCTCAATTATTGTCAAAGTAATTAAGTATTGATCTCATCATGATTTGTAATGTTTGGGTGCTTTGGACATTTCTTTTTATTTTTATCTCTCTCTTTCTTGGTTGTATTTGGGTTGTGCTACTGAACACTTAAGCTAAAATATCTTTTTATTGTTGATTAAAAAAATATTTCATGAAAACAGTTTTGGATATTTAGCTTTGATAGTTTAACTATGAATTTCTACTTTTGGATACTCCGTCGGGTCATCCATGATGACATGATTCATGACCCGATTGTTTGGATATGGATGATGGTTACCCGTAGTTATGAAAAGTTTATATTGGAGAGGATATATATATATATATATAATGTTACATGACCCATGTTGAGTACTCCTTCCCTCTTCTCGCTCTCCATTGCTCTCTCTATCTTTCGGCCTTTGAAACACAAACTAGAGGCTTGTATTGTATATCTAGAATCGCACATTAGTCTATAAATGATTTGTACTAGATCCGAGCACGCAATTCGTCATCGATTCTTTGTTTTTCATATTTGTTGGGTGCCGGGTCAGGTCGCCCAAGTTGGCATGACCCATAGTTTTGAACCGACGACTCGTATTGGAGATAATGTAATAGTAGTAGAAGTTATGTGCAATTTTTGGTGGTTATTTCCAACAAAAACTGCCTTTTATTTAAAGGGACGACTCTTCTCACTCCATAGATGTATGTGAGAACATCTCTCTCCCTCTCCTCTCTCTCTGTTTCTTTTTTCTAAACACAATGAAAGGAAAGCTTTTGGGCTGTAGAACAAGAATAACACTTACTATTGTAGTGATTTTCATCACTGAGATTGTTGGTTTAGGTTCGGAGCACGTGATTCACCCTTGGTTTCTCTATTTTGGTTCAAATCGAAAAACTAATTTG
>BRYF01000001.1:2407500-2410000 GCA_030159135.1 Actinidia polygama | reverse complement strand
AAGATAGCTTTTGGTCTTTCAATTTCCTTTATTTTTTTAATGTTCTGTCTTGTCGGGTAGCTGAACTTGTATGACTGCAGAAACAAGAATTATGTCAGAGTCAAATAGGCTTCAAAAGAACTAATACATGAATGAAAAATAAAGGAAAAGGCATTATTTTTGTGTATGGGGTGCGAGTTTAAAAGGTGAGAGATAGGAAGTCGAGAATAGATACATGAGGTGGTCCTACGGCGGTGCAAATTGATGTCATCAGTCACCAATCAGCAATGTGCCTATATGCGATACGAAAACAATAAAAAATGACCGCCGGAACTGTTTCTAGAAAATGACTCTCCGGTGGTCAAGTTAGATAACCGAAAAATGTATATATATATATATATATATATATATATATATATATATATATATATATATAGAGAGAGAGAGAGAGAGAGAGAGAGAGAGAGAGAGAGTGTATGTGTATTTCTCATCCTAAAGTTCGCGTACCTTTTAGAGAGATAAAGGCTGAATTTTATATAGCACAATCGCCGATCCTCCTGCTACAGCCAGTCCCCCTATCAGTCAAGTACCACGGCTAGCCACTGATTCAGTCCTGGCACTGACTGCACAAGCATGGGTCAAACCGAGCTCATCAGAGGCCTCATTCTTGGACAAACGCAAGGGGAAGGAGCTTGCAGCGGGCCCTTTGAAAAAGTCCAAGAAGAAAGTGGTCGGGACAATCTCGGCCTACCTCCCTTCTTCGAGCGCGAACACCGAGCTTTGGAAGTCTGAGTTCTCAACAGCTGAGCTCGGAAAATAAGTAACATGTACTAATTTTTCCAAGGATCATGACACCAACTTGGCCCTTGCACGGGTAGTCATGTTGTCGAAGGATGTCGCCAATCTCGTAGAGGAGGGCTTGAAAGAAATCAGGGACCTACTACTGATATTACAAGTCTAGGTAAGTATCTTGACCTCGGTTACCTTTTAATTTTACCTCTTTCAACTTTTTCAGTACTTGACATTTTCCCGTCTTTATTTTGCAGAGCCTCTAGAGAGCTACTGCATTCTCAGAGTGGATGAAGGAACAATTCGCCGAGATCAAGAAGTCCAAAAAGAAGATAAACTCTCTGGAGAAGCAGGCCAAGATGGACTCCGAGACTGCTGAGAAGGCCAGGCTAGAGCTCGTTGTTGCTATGCAGAAGAGAGATGCTAGCAACGCCGCCGTCACCAAAGCTTGGGTTGAGGTGGATACCCTCCAAGTACATCTGAACAAGGCTTTGGGGCAGCTGAGGGAGATCGAGAAGATTGTCAATGGCCCAGTCTTCGAGCGGGTGTACAATCGGGGGATCGACTAAGTCGGCGACAACTATGATAGGCAGCTGGCCAATCTTCGCCCTGGTTTCTTCTAGGATGGTTGGCTTGCCTGCTTGAAAGAGCTCGGCGTCCCCCTGAACATCCTTTTTGGAATGTTGCTCCCCTTACATCAAGCCAGTGGACCCCTTCAAGCCTATTCACCACTCGTGTTGCCTGGTTTCAATGAAGAAGAGATGATGGAGGAAGAAGCAGATGAGGTCCTAGAAAAGGCCCCCAAAGTGGTCGACGAGCTCGGCCAAGAAGGAGCAGCAGCTGTAGCAGAGGACGTCACAGAAATGACAGAGGATGGATCAACTGCTGAAGAGGCTTCTCCGAACTTGTCCATTAATTTGTAATAATTTTTCTTCTTGTTTGTACTGAACAATCTTTCAATCACCTTGTAATGAATGAAATTTCTTTCTGTAGCTCAGTTGCGTGAGATTTGCAGCTTCGTATGCTTTTATTTTATCAAATTGTCTAAGTATACTTAGGTAATATTCATATAATAGAGTTCGAAACTCACATAGAGTTCAGCTAACTCTTCCGTGAAATTTCTTACTAAGTATACTTAGGCAAATCTTGTGGGACAGAGTTTCGAACTCTCTTAGAGTTCGACTAACCCTTCCCTAAACAATTTTCGTCAAAGTATACTTAGTAAGAAATTTCACGGAGTTTCAAACTCTATTCTATGAATATTACCTTAAGTTACAAAGCTGCAAATCTCACGCAAATGAGCTACAGAAAGAAATTTCATTCATTACCAGGTGATTTGTTGTTGAAGACGTGAATTTAGAATATTTGTCATCCAAATAAGTAAACAATTTGAATAACATGGTCAAGTGTTCAAACTCGTGATGAAGTGATGGTACAAATCCCAACTCCATTTACAAAATTAATTGTCTACCCCGCCTTCAATATTCCATCCTGTCAAACCTAAGAGATTTTTGTCATTGATTAATTTTAAAATTACAATTGTACAATGAAAAAAAATAAAAATTATAAAACTCATAATACATATTTTCAATCACAAAATACAAAAATAATTTCCTTGAGAACACCTTAAAAAATTAAAAGTAATGATGAAAAGTACCTCAAACTTTTGAATGACAAACTAAATATGGACATTTTTATAATTTCAACTTTAGTCGGGTCATGGGTTCACAGC
>BRYF01000001.1:2392500-2395000 GCA_030159135.1 Actinidia polygama | reverse complement strand
TTTAAAAACAAATTTTATTGTTAATAAAATTTTACTTTAAGGTACATTTTGAATAGAAGGACTTAAAAATAAAATATTTAGATAAAAAAAAATTAAAAATTACTTCTTGGTAAAAAAAAATAGAGTAATTTACAAATAAATAGTATTTTGAGAAAAAAAATTAAATTTATCTTTATTTTAATGATTGTATTGAGAAAAACTGTAATGAGTGTCTATCGTCTTTAAGCGAATGCTCTCTCTTGAAAAACAATCAATCACTCAGGTGATTCTCTTACAGCCTCTAGATGAAATATGAATACAATGAAAGTTCTCTCTAGAGTAATTTTTCTCTATAGATCTTACAAATCAAGCACACGATAAACAATCAAAGGATTGAAGAGTTAAATGCAATAGTTGGGAGAATTTAATTCACTGGGATAGCTTCCCAACAACCCAAGGGTTATTTTTAAAGACCCAATTTGAAATAGATTTGTTTCAGCATAAATGCTTTAAACTAGCCATTTTGCTTGAAACTCAATCATTGAATCTGTGATATGGACGCTCAAGATTAAAGTTAAAACTTCAATCGACCTGACTTGACTTCGGTTGTCCCCCAAAAAGATTTTGTTTGAATTTCGGTCATGGCTTCAGGAACATCGATCGACCTATCTTAACTTTAGTAGTAGCTCAAACTTTTTGATCAACTTTCGGTCGTCAATTTCAAAAACTTCAATCGATCAAAATTAACTTCGGTCATGACTCAAACCTTCTTCTTAACTTTTTGTCATGGTCTTCTAACTTTGATCGAAAAGTTTGATAGATCGAACTTACGACTTTTGCAGCAATTTGACAATTTTCTATTTTCTTCAAAAATCCGAAACCGTTAACAATCCAAAATGAGTTTAAAAAATTGTTTGATATCTCTACAAGTCATAATATTAGCATCATATTATGACTTGTTAGAACTCACGGATTATAATTTAGGACTCTTCTACGCTTAATTGAGTTTTTCTTTAAAGTAAGAGCGAGTCAATTGATTCATTTCACATCTAAATCTCTTTTTCAAAGTATGCATGTGTATATGAATTTAAAACAAACTTGCATGACACTGCTTTAAGATAAACGAATGATTGTTACATATTTGAAGTATATGGGTTTGTTTGACTCTTAATTTAGTCTATGTAATGATTGTCAAAAAGTATTTAAACATACACAAGTCCAATCATCAAAATCAATTATAATCTTATGCTAACAAAATAATTCAATCAAATAATGACAAAGAGATACTGTGAGGGTGCCACGTAAACACAGGGTGGCTGACCAGTTGATTTTGGTGGCAGGATGCTACTGGCAGACCTGCGAGATATATATAATGAGAAGGACGACCCGAAGCTATTTCGGGAACGG
This sequence comes from Actinidia polygama, assembly GCA_030159135.1. Lineage (NCBI taxonomy): Eukaryota > Viridiplantae > Streptophyta > Magnoliopsida > Ericales > Actinidiaceae > Actinidia > Actinidia polygama. Next base: position 2,393,614 of record BRYF01000001.1, on the reverse strand, counting down.
CTCTACGATGGTCAAGTCAATGATCGAAAAAGGAGAGAAAGCAAGAGTAGGGTTCTTGACTCTAATTCTAGAAAGAGAAAATCAAGAGAGAGAAAATTGTTGGCCCCATGACTGGCGGATAGCCTATCACATCATCAAAATTTAGATCTAAGTATAAGGGTGGTAGAAAAAACTCGATTTATACGTTACCCTCTGACCCTGCATGCCTTTGGAATCTCCGTCAGGTCAAGTTCATCGACCAAGCTCTAGCGTGAATATGCCGACTAAACTTGCTATGAAACGACAATCCGGCGACGGCACTCACCGAAACTCAAATGAGATTTTATTCTCTCACAAATAAAATAAAATAAAATAAAATAAAAAGATACATGTCAAGATAAGGGGTGTTGTGATATTAAGTATACAATAATTGTCTTGGTGTTCACACGTGTGTTTGCTACAACTTATTTTGATTGATTCCTTGTAATTATATACTTTAAATAATTTGCCTTTTAAAAAAAATTATTTTCTGTATTTTCAATAATTGAGAAAGAGATTTGTGGCTGAATTCAACGTTTATAATCACATATGTTCATTTGTGTAAGGGGGTTTCTTATTTTTATTTTTGACTTCTTCATATTTTTCAATATCGTTATCCATATAATTGCATTTTAAATTGTCAGGAGATGTATATTGCTTTAATTTATTATAAAAACATGTTTTGTTAATAGTTAGTGGGAATGAAAGGATAATTTTGGATTTTTGTACAAGAAATATATTAAAATTTCATGTATTGTAGGTGAGTTTTAAGAATCAAAATAAAAATGTTTCGGAAAGAAAATAAGTCGAAAATGTTTTTGGACAGGAATACACCATTGCAAGAGGGTCGTAAATAGCCATGCAGGGCAAATTGATTGCTTGTCATGGGAAGCAAAACCTTCGCAACTAAAATAACTTTTGTAATTTTTTTTGCTTAATGTCGCATCGTGTTTAATTCATTTTCCCGTCGCCAGCACATTTGGACGGGTCCAATGCGATATAAAAAAAATTTTCTTTCCCCTTGTTGCAACCCCTCCATTCCATAGCGATACCATCACAAAAAGTTTTTCGCGATGGTATCATCCCTTTAAAGTAT
>BRYF01000001.1:2335000-2340000 GCA_030159135.1 Actinidia polygama | reverse complement strand
GTTTTTTTATTAAAAATATCTAATATTAATTTCATTTAAAAAAAAATTACTATTAAATATTTTTAATAAAAGATAAAATAATGATAATTCAAAGATTTTGAAGAGAATGATATATAATTGAGTTTTTTTATTTTATTTATTTTATCTTTTTAAGCTAAAAGTTAAAAAAAAAATTATTATTTTTTATTCGAAATGTCACTTTACAAGGAGAGAGAGAAAGATGAAACATGAATAGGTAAAACGTTGGTGGAGCCAATTATGTAATTTTGTTTCAGACTTTAGGTAAAGGTTTTCAACGAGTTTATAACTCAAATCAAACACAATAATTAATTTTAATATTTCTTTATCAGTTTATTTTTTATGAAATTATATTTTTTATTTATCACTTTTATTTTTATTTTTGGATAAACAAAACTTCAGTTTTGTGAATTTTTTAAAGTTTTTTCCATTAATTTTATTTTTTTAATCACTTTTTTTTTATCAAGTTTATTTATTTTCTCTCTCGTTTTTATTTTTTTCTTCAATTTTTTAATCAGCTTTTTAATTTTTTTATAAAAATTAAAAAAAATTGATTAAAAAAAACAAACTAAACTAAAAAAAAAAAAAAAACTTAAAAAAAAAGGAGAGCAGAGCAGAGGGGAGGGGAGGCTGTGGGAGACTGGGAGGGAAAAAGATAGGCCATAATGGTATTTTTGGGTGTCAAATCCCTTGTCATAGCCTCTCTTGGCAATGCTCTTCTCAATACACAATACAAGCAAGTTTTTTAAAATTAGTACTTAGAGTGAAATAGTGGGATTCGTAGGTTCAAAGTTGCTTTTTTTTTTTGTAGCTAGGTTTCTTTTCATGGCTTGGCTTCACGTTAAAACTCATCTCTCTCTCCCCGATTCTCCTTTCCTGTCATTCATCCATATATTTTTTCAGTTTTTTTTCAGATATTGAAAACAGAAAAAAAGAATAGCAAAAAAATTTGATGATATATATATATATATATATATAATCTGTTCCGGTTCGATTAGAATCACAGTTTTAAAAATAAAAATCGGTAACCGAACCAAATTTATCGATTCTTAATTTTAAATAATCAAAACTAACAATTAAAAAATCAGAAACACAGTTCGGTTCGATCCGATTCACCGATTTTCAAATTTTTTGGACACCCCTAAATTATTTTTTTACCCTATGGTCTACAAGTGTAACCACTATCAGAATCTAATAGGCAATTACTGTTGCAAGTACTGGAGAGAACTCCAATTTGTCTTTCGTCGGCTACTGCAAGAATATATTCTTACCATTGTATTGACAGAGGAGACAGTGACTGTACTAAGGTATAATAACCCTGAGGCTGAGGTTTCTAGCCAAATGAGTATTCTCTTAAACTAATAAATAAAGTGTTTCTCTAGACGTTAATACTTGCAACAGTAGTTTTCTCCGGTGCTTTGCTTTAAAATTAGTACTTGCAACAGTAAGTGCTTTGGCTAGCCATTATGACCTAAGATCAAACTAGACCCAAACGAACACAAAGCTCTAGGAGACTAGGACACTTTGGTTGGGCTGAAATGACTAATCAGCAGTCAAGAGTGATCCGTACATGGACTGATGGAGGGGTGATGCACACGACAACTTACATGGCCATTTAACTCCCATATTTATTATCTCGGGTAAAAACAATCCTCTACCCTGTGGTAGATTTATTAATTGAATATAGTTAATTATGAAGATTTTTTGTTATGTTTCGTCATTTTATTAAAAATTATAATAAAAAAAAAATATTTTTTTTTATGGAGACCCAACTTCTTGAGAAATAGCCAGTTAGTCTCCAGCTAAACTTTCCCTTTTCACGTTTTAGCAAACCCCTTCCCTTCTTGCATGTCAAATCGCTTGTCAAACAAGCCTCTCTTGGCTGTCCTATCATAGGCCAAATACAAGCAAGTTTTTTTAAAATTAGTACCTAAGGCGCTGTGACTTGTCGAATTCTGCAAGCCTGATGATGACTTGTCAAATACTGCGGATCTTTAAGAAAAGAAAGGCTTGATGATGCTGTTAAGAACTCACAGAGCGAGCCTATTGGGTTCAATCGTGTTGCAGCTGGTATGCTAAGGCGGACTCACTCGAGCACTTCCTAAAGGCAATCACAAACAAGAAGCTAGGAGTCCTTATTACACTACAAGCAAACTAAGGAAGTGAAGCTACAAACTAAAGGCAGGATAGACTTTCATTCTATACTTCCTTGGGGGTATGCCGAGGGGGAACTCTTCATGGCTGTCCAGAGTGAAATAGTGGGATTTGTAGGTTCAAAGACAACCAAACCCATTTTCACCCTCTAACCTAGTTTTTCCTTTCCCCTATCTCAACATTCCTTGATTTTCGCTGTGTACATCTACGGGGACCACTCTCACATTGATCGAGTTGATTGTTTTCAAACACCCAGTTCACCATCCACCTCTCTCTTTCTTCACTTTTATAATTTGATCATCCCGTTTACATATACTGATATACAGGCCCCCCTTATGTAGATTCAAAAATATAACTTTGAAAGTTCACCCAGGCATTGCCATTTGTAGGTTCAAAGTTACTTTTTCTTTTTACGACTAGTTTCTTTTTATGGCTTCACGTTAAAATACAAGTTTTTTTTTAGGGAAAGTTACGAAGTTTTTTTTTTCTCTCCATCTCGCTGTGTCTCTCTCTTTTTCCCTTTCTTTTCGCACCCATCTATATATACCATGTCACCGGTAAAACACACCACCACTCGTGTGTATTTCTCTCCCAGATTCTCCTAAACTTCTCGTTCATCCATATATTTCAGTTCTCTGTGAAAACTAGCTCGCTCGCTCTTGCCACTGTTAAACCAAATGGATCCAAACCCTTCATCTCTGCATTCCCTAGAGGTTGCTTTGGCGAACCTTCCTCCTCTGCCTCAATCTGCGGCCTATCTCAACAGAGTTCCAAGAGAACTCCGTGAAGGCAATGAACACTATTATACGCCCACAACAGTTTCCATTGGCCCTTTCCATGCGGCTCACCCAAATTTGGACGCTGCATATGGTCGGCTACTTAAACATCGGGCCTTGAATCACTTGCTTTCTCGTTCTCAAACAACTCTGTCAAGCCTCTTTCAACTTCTGAAAGGATTGGAAGAAGCTCGGCTCTGCTACGGAGAGACATTCGATTTAAGCAGCGACGAGTTTGTGCAAATGATGTTGCTGGACGGTTGCTTCATTCTCGCGTTGCATACCAGTGATCATCAGATGCCTCTTAACAGAGTAAGAGGGTTGATTGAAATTATCCAGAGAGACATACTGGTAATTGAAAATCAGCTTCCTTTCTTTGTTCTTGAAGTTTTGTTTACTCATTTTTATCAATTTTTTTCTGAATGGTTCGGCATGACTTTTCGCAAACATGCTTTGAACTTCCTTGAACCCATATTGGCAACTCCTCTCATACTTTCGGAGGAGTCCACAACTCCACCACCAAGGCATTTGCTCGAGTTATTTCTTCTTACCTTATTTCCTCGGCAGGCAACATCACCTAATAGAACTATTTCTTATTTTAAAATAAGAAATATATCTTTGCTAAAAAGGTATGGAGTCGTTCCCATGCCTCGTAAACCTAACTCGTCAGTTATCAAATTTTCTTCCAATGGTTGTCTCGAAATACAACTATGTATATTCAAGAATTCACCACCACTTTCTTCAAAAACCTTTTGGCGTTAGAGATATGCTCTGTTGCTCAAACCAAGAGTTGCTTCATGTCATATATCTCGTTAATGGTTGAGCTCGTTGACACGAATAAGGATCTGGATATTTTTTTCAGAGGAAGAGCCCTAAAAGCAAAATTCAAAAATAAGGATGTTGTGGCGACTCTTTTGAACGTCTTACGTCCAGTATGGGTTTCTACAGAGACGAATATTTCACCTTCGTTTACCAGGATTTGGAAGAATATGTTGGTCGTTGGCGTTCAAGGTTAACATATCTCAAGCCGTCCCGGAAAGCTTTCATTACCACGGCTATGCTCTACCTCACGATTATTCAATCTTATGTTGCCATCATGTCTGCTTTAACCTCTGAAAGGCATCATTAATGTAAAAGATGTTTAATGTAAACGTATATGCCCGCAATTATTCTTATCCAAGTTATTTAATATTTTTGTTTACATTTCTTCGATGTTTTATGAATTTTCAGGGTTACTATAATTCTATACCCGTAGATTATCTTGGTCAAATCAACCGGATACATAGGTCTTCGAACTGACCTATGCAAAACTCCTCTTTTCCAGTCTCTTGTACAAATAAAATAAAACGAGTTAAAGGAGTGTCCCAATTCCAATGGACTGAAATATAAAAATGAAGTGTGCAACTCGTGCCATATAACAATTTTTCGAACTGATATAATTTACTTCCAAGACCGTACACGCATGATGTGAAACGAAAAAAAAGCTACATGATTACAAGACGGCTAGCTTCTTTTTCTCACTGAACAAGTTTTTTTTTCCCTTTTCCCTTACTTAGGTCTCCGTTAGTTTCACTGTACATCTCTGGGCACCAAACACATAATTAAAGTTGATTATTTTCAAACACCCGCCAGTAAAGCTTGAAAATCCAATAAATATTTATTGGATTCAAGAATATAGAAAATAGTTAACTTACTTGACCTCCCGAATCTTATAAAAATATCAAAAAAAAAATCTTAATTATACTTGTGCTTCTTAATTGGACTCCCTTATTATTCAATCTATCTATGATATTATTGTATTAGTAGCTAGCTTTTTATGGTTAAAACTCTAATTCTAATTTTCTCAATTTTTTTAAGTTGTTAAATTATTAAAAATATATTTTTTGGGCACTAAATAGCCACCTTAGAGTATTTATGGTATAAGCATGCTTGAGTAGACCTTAATGTAATTACACATTAAATTTTCTAATCAACGTTCGTAACGTAAAACCTGCGTATTTTAGGAAAATATTTGGTATGTGTATTGTTTTTTTCCTTTCAGTAAAACCTGCG
>BRYF01000001.1:2282500-2285000 GCA_030159135.1 Actinidia polygama | reverse complement strand
GGCCACTGCTGGCCAACGCCTTTGTGGAGTGCGAGGTTGAGAGATGAGAGAAAGAAGATTGAAGATAAATACTCGCGGTGGTCAGATGACGACGAAGGTAGCTGACAACAGTCGGTAGCTAGATCATAGCTGCAACACATAAACAGTGAGATCGACCGCCGGAGCTGTTTTCGAAAAACAGTTCTCCGACGGTCAAGTTAGAAGACTGAAGAATATGTAGAGAAAGAGAGAGAGTATGTTTCAATAGCTCAAAAGTGCGTACCTTTTTGGGACATAGATTCTCCTTATATAGCACAGCTCGACGCGTACCTCGACACGCCAATTGTTGTGTCAGTAGGTAGGTGATTAACCAAACTATGCTTCTGAGGTTTAGTTGGTAGCACGTCTCCATACCGTAGATATCCTTTTCCAGGCATGGGGGTTGTCAGAGAAAACTTCGCCGTGCAAGTTATCTTCTATCCTCTGACATACCTCGGGATTTCCGTCGACTGTTGTCCTTTGGTGCGGTCACCCCACCGAGCTTACTATACATCGACAACTCGGATGTGACACAGATCTCTAGTCTGGCCGATGTCAGTACCTCGTAGGGTACTCGGAGAAAATGATATATGATTGTATGTATAATAAATTAATATATGATGTTGGAGTAGAGAGAGAGAGGAAGGAGGATTGTGGTGGTGGAGAGAAGGGAGAGAAAAATAGTAGTGAATGACATTTTTGAAAAATTTGAAGATTATAAGGGTATTTTTGTCTTAAAAAATAGTTTACTCTCCACAATAGACAGTGAGTTACACTTCCGTTAATTTGGATAAAAAATTTGACGGTACACTTCGGTTCACAAAACACGAATAAAGGTTGCAGTCCATAAATAAACGTGATAGTTGTAATCCGCACATGACTTATACCATAGGAAGGGAAAGTAAAATTCGCTCATAAAAATAAAAATACTTGTTCATGAATCATGAAGTTGACTACTCAACCTTTATTTTCCATTATTCATTTTAAAATTAATGTGCATATAGCCCACTTGGCTATTTTTCCCTATAAATTGGTAGCTCTTGCTTCATCAAAACCTCAACTTAATTTCTATTTCCCAAAACAATACCAGTTATCATTATGTATCTACTACTCCAGAGTTCATTCTCCACTACCACCAAACTACAAAATAAACCATGCCTTCCTTGTAGAAAATGTATTGGTCACACCAACAATGTTTCAATCTCTAGAAACCCCACTAATACTAACATTTGTTGTTACAAAAATGTCAAAAATACAGGAGGCTATGGTGAGGTTGTAGTTATAGAGAAAGATAAGGCAATGGAAGCCCCAGGTCGTGCTACTCCTGCTGGTATTGGGATTGTTGAATTCCTTCAAGGGAAAACCCTTTTTGTCACTGGTGCAACTGGGTTTCTTGCTAAAGGTATGTATTAATCTTAAAACTTTGAATGTATATATGTACTTGACTAAAGCATTTGAGACATTGGACGAACTAACATTGTATGAGAGCACCCGCACCCGCAGTTAAAGTTGGGGATTTACTGTTGTGTCCAGAAACAAATAAAAACTACCCACACACGCAGGAACACTCATGCACACAGAGACAGATATTTTACGAGATTTGGCAACTCACTTACTTCCTCGGGTGATACAGCAAATTCACGAAGAGAAAGATTTACAATATATAGTACACATATTGTATCTCACTCTTTCACTCGTGGTCTGCAGGTAGTAGAGCAACCACCACCTTCCTCACTCTCTCTCACTCATGCACACAGAGACAGATATTTTACGAGATTTGGCAACTCACTTACTTCCTCGGGTGATACAGCAAATTCACGAAGAGAAAGATTTACAATATATAGTACACATATTGTATCTCACTCTTTCACTCGTGGTCTGCAGGTAGTAGAGCAACCACCACCTTCCTCACACTCTCTCTCTCTCACTCTACATTTTACTCTCTTCTCAAGACTCACCAACACGACCACACCTATACACAGTCATATAAGATTTATATAGGCTGAGAATTATATACTTTCATAGAATCATTAACTCAAAAAGTTAAAGTTTCTTGAGAAATCAAAAGCTCCATTCAAAGGAGCAACATTGGGATTGGGAATGATGCTTAGAACCCAAATTTTAAGTCAATTCAATTTTCAACATTTACTTATCCCTGTTTGTATTTGTTCAAGGATTACTATAGTTATTCCTCATGTACGAAGTTTGAATCTCCACGTGCGTGCCTTGGTTAGCGTAATACATTATTGGAGCATTAATAATTTAATCATTTTAAAGGAGGATCGGTGGTTTAACGGTGGCAATGGTGGTGGAGGTGGAAGGATGGTGTGGTGGTGGTGGTGGTGGTAGTGGAGGTGGTGGTGTTATACGAAGAGTAATACAAAATTAAAATTAACAAAAAGTTTTATTGATACCGAAGTAGAACAGATTACAAAATCGTATAAAATTTATAAACATAAATACAAAGTTCAAACATAAATGC
>BRYF01000001.1:2272500-2277500 GCA_030159135.1 Actinidia polygama | reverse complement strand
AAAAAAATTATCATTTAATCATAATTTTATATTTTTTCTATTTTTCTTGATAAAAAGAAATCTGAAAATATTAAATTTGTGATCTTCATTGAAAAAAAGTTCAATGAGAACCCCCAAAAATATTATTTTTAATCAAAAAAAAATTAGCTGATATTTTTTGTCTTTAGTAGACTTATTGTTAAAATTTAATCAATTTTTTTATATTTTCAGATTTTTCTCATCAAAACTAGCTAGGGCTAGCTAATTTAGTTCCTTTGACTTTTAATTTTTTCCATCTTTAATGAATTTTTTTATCGTTTATATATATATATATATATATATATATATATATATATATATATATATATAGCATACGTGAACAGGGAAAGACAAGGGATAGCGAGAGAGAGAGTAATTGGAGAAGACCCATCATCATCATCTTTCCCTCAGTTAGATATTAGGGGTTGATTGGCTGGCGGATATGGTAGGGGGATAAGTTTTAGAGGGGGGATAAGTTTTAGAGGGGATAACTTTTGGAGGGGGATAATTTTTAATCTTGTTTGGATAAAATTTAGAATGGGTGGATAAGGGTGGGGGATAAGGAAGAAAATACATATAGAGAAACAAAATATAAAATATCTAGATATGAAAAATATATATTTTGTTTCTATATATATATAAAAATAAAAATATACATTTTGTTTCTCTCTATATATTTTTTTCTTTATCCTCCACCCCCTTATCCCCCCGGATAACTTTTAGTTAGGGTCTAAGCCACCCAAAAATTATCCGCCTTTATCCACCTGCTGGTCTAAAAATTATCCGGGGGGAAAAGTTATCCGTCAGCCAAACATCCGGGGGGAAAAGTTATCCGGGGGGGAAAATTATCCCCCCTCCTTATCCCCTTGCCAAACAGCCCCTTAATGCTGAAATGGAGATGGCTCTGAAGCACTCATCACGAAGTGTTGAATTAGGTTTGGAGAGGTAAATTACATTAAAGTTGGTTTCAACAAAGTTGAAAATAAAGGAAAAAGAATGGACAAGTTATTTGGTTCTTGCTTGCGCAACAAGTTTTCTAAAAGAAGAAAGATGAAGTTTATACCCAAAAAATCATGAAAAATGACGTGGCAATGTCATTTTAATAAACGGAGTAATAGTTGATTTCAAAAGTATAATGTTTTAAAATAAAAGGTCAACATTAAACCATGTCGTTTAATCTACACAAATTCTATACTTAGAAAGACTAATAACATACAAATAGAAAAATTATACAAAGTGATGTGCAGATAAGGATTTGAAATAGGTGCCGTTTTTTAACCCATGTCATGCAGGGCAGCGAGTGGGGCCCACTCCGGACTTTTGAAGTATATCGATAGCCAAAAGTTTTGATGGCATTAATGTTGCAAAAAGACGAACAAGTACAATTTTGAAAATAAACCAATATCCAATCATATGACTAGTACTCTCTGATCAATCTATTTTTGTATAAATGACATGCTTAACAAACTCTACTAATTTGAAGGTTTGGATCACATTAGTGGGCTCGGAATGTAGGCCTCACAACCCTCACGTTACGGTAACTTGCCCTAAATGACGCCACTTACCTCTAGTCCGTCAAATAGTTGTCTTATCATTTCAAACCAAAATATCAATCAAAATGACTTATTATTTTCAAAATATCACGGTCATATCATTCTAATCGATAATTCTTGCATAAAATTTCCGAAATAATAACATACTAACCCCGAAAACAGTCCTTGTAATCTTATAAAATAAAATTTTGCCCCTAGAATTCACGTAAGATGAAATTAAAAAAGTATAAAATTTTGATCAAACGATTAAAAAAGTTCATTAAAGACGAAAAACTCGAAAATCAATTTTTTTTTTGAAAATTAGACCAAATAGAAGCCTAAATCTGAACCATTAAATCCACTAACTTTTTAATTTTTATTTTTTTTCTGTCAAAATCTTCATCCAAACACAGCCTTATTATTGCTAAATATTTTGAACCTTGTTTGGAATATGTTTTCATGATCAGGGCAAGACTATTTGGTTGGCCAAATGTGTATACATTTACCAAGGCTATGGGTGAGATGGTAATTAACAGCATGAGAGGGGACATACCTGTAATTATCCTCCGTCCAAGCACTGTTGAGAGCAGTTATTTCCCAGCCTTTCCCTGGATGGATACAAGGAAATAGGTTATTCTACGTACTTTTCTAATTTTTTATGCAAAATTATAATAAAATCCTTAATATTTTCAATAATTATCAGAATTGCCCCTCATTGTATTAGTACGTGCAATTTTACTTCTTTCTTCTCCTTGAAGAGATAGTTTATACATTTATTAAAAAATTGCATAATTTATGAAGTGCATTTGATGAAAAATAGAGTACATAAGTCAGTATGTTTTCTCTTTTTGGTCCTTAATGTATTCACTTTATGTCATTTTGGTCATTTATGTACTAATATTTTTAATTTTATCCCTAATGTATCCAATTTAATTTTATGTGACTATCTTCTAATTATCAATGTATTCTTCGAAGTTTTTTATAACAAAAAGGGTCTTAAATTTTTTTAATCTTTGATATCAGTTCTTGAGATCTTTTTATTTTTTTTTTACTCTATGATTTGTCGAGTAGGATCAATGACATATATCAAAGACTAAGAAAAAAAACTTTAAAACCCTTTTTATAATTAAGAAAACTTAGAAAGAAACATATATAATTAGAAAAGACCACATAAAACCTAATTGGATACATCAAGGACAAAGTTTGAGAAAATCAGTAAATAAAGAACCAAAGTAATAAGAGGTGAATACTTTAGGGACCATTGACATAATTTACTCTAATTTATTGTACATACTTCAATACTAACATCTGCTACAATTCGTCCAACTTTTCGTGTTTAGTGAATTTTTTTTTAGTTTTTGGTCGAAAATTTTGACTCTACAAGAATTTAAAAGATAAATAAAAATAAAAATAATATTTTAAAAAAATTACTAAAAATAAAAATAAAAATAAAAATAAATTAATTTCTTTGCTTTCTTTTCGTTTTAGTGAATTGTTTTTCAAATATGAGGCATTCGTTTTTCTTCTCCGATTTCTCGGGTCATTTCGTATTGGAAAAATGTAAATGTTTGACTAAAAAATATTTTGACAAACTATCTACCATCCTCACGATCAATGGTTTCACCAATGTTTACTTTAGTTAGGTTCAGTTTTCAGAATCAGTTTTGTAAAATATTTCTCAAAAAAATTATTTGGTTGATAATTTTTGAAACTTATTTTCCAAATTCTTTTCACAAAAGAAAGCATTTTAAAAAAAACATTAAAAAGTTATTTTCAAATTCTAAAAAATCATTTCTAGTAAAAGAAAAATAATAAAAGAAAAAAAAAATTCTCAAAAATTTTTTTTAAAAATTCATTCCACAAAATAAACCAAACAGATTTTTATCGTGCAGGAGACAAATTCTTCAAACTTTGTTAATTAATTGATTATTTCTTTTTTTTTGTTTTCTATCTTTGTTATTTTAATTTCAAATGCCATTGCCCATCGTGAATGGTAATGATCAAATAAAAAATATATTATTACTTTAATATTTTAAGGTTGCTACTCATACATTAAATATGAAAAATGAGAAAAGTAATTTAGTAATTTAATTAAATAATCAAGATTTTAGATTTTTTTTATGTTTGCTGGATTTGCTAGAGATGCCCTTAGTACAATTAAATTGACTAATTTAAAGTTCTCTCTCTCTCTCTCTCTCTCTCTCTCTCTCTCTCAGAGTGCTGGAACCTTTCATTATATGCTATGGGAAGGGGTACCTGCCAGGTTGTCATGCAGATCCTAAAGTGCACTTCAATGTCGTAAGTAGTAGTATTAATTCTCAAAACTCACTTTAACACGACGATTGCTACGATTTTAAAATTTAGACTAACAAAAATTTATAATTCAAAATAAATATTTTAAATTGATTTGGTTATATAAAATTCACATACTCAAATGAATCTGAACTATTTATTTTAAATTATGAAAACTTTTCTGTGAGAGGAGAAAATATTATGCGTCACTCTCGGTCAAGCTCGGACGAGCATTGCTGCCGAATTGTCGCTTCATAGCAACTTCGGTCGGCATCTCTAATCGATAGCTAGGTCGATGAAGTTTATCCTGGCGGAGTTTTTCGAAATCAAGCTTCAGTGTCAAGGGGTAACATACACTATAAGTTTCTTCTACCACCCGCATGTTTGGATTCAAACTCTGATGATGTGATAAGCTAACTACCAACCACGCCATAGGGACATGATTGAGTCAGCCGTCTACTCGCTGACATGACAGTCGGCACGTTCTCACACGCGTCGAGCTGTACTATAAAAGGGGACAAACTCTATAACATAAATAAGCAATCTTGACTTTCTCTCTCTCTAAAACTAGGGTCAAGAGCCGTGTTCTTGCTCTCTTATCTCTCTTCTTTTTCGGTCATTGACTAAACTGTTGGACCCAGAATAGCTCCGGGCAGTCATTTTCACTATTGTTGTCTTGTGAGTCCGCCATACAGTGTCCAATTATTGAAAATCGCTTATCAGCCACCACTATCATCTGCATTCGATTTTCTCTCACCCATACAATCCCATATTTTCTTTGTCCAAATTCTAAAACCGTAGTGTTGCTAATCTATTATTTTATTTTTAAATGTTCTAAAATACATGTCCACTTCCATAAGTCAACAAAAAAAAGTACGCAATTTTTTCATTCATCATTTTCTTTTTTATAACATTTTAACCAAAGTCAAAGATCAAAAACAATGATTAGAGGTAAAACTGAAAAGTTAATATAAATTAGATATAAAGATTATATTCTTTTAAAAGGTAATTTAATTGGTGTATTTATTTTATAATATTTTATGGGACTAGCTAATACGTATTGATAGGCATGGATCAATGATTCAAACTTTAACTAAAAAAAATCTCATAAAATTATAAATACAATATCATTGTTTATTAACACAAATACTTTCAATT
>BRYF01000001.1:2245000-2247500 GCA_030159135.1 Actinidia polygama | reverse complement strand
CAATCACCAGCACACGACATTTGTTTGACAATTTCCAGCCAACCCAAACCAACAAAAATATAGGATTTCCTCGTAGGTCATTGCAGTGGATTAGGTTTCCACTTTAGGAAAGCACTGCTCATTGGGTCACATGGAGTAGGGGTCCGGCACAGAATCTTGCAAAGACTCAACAAATGTTAGGCTACCCAGTCGAAGGTTGGCCGGAATAACCTGTCATGCTTAAGTGAGAGACTTAGAGAGAAGAGTGAATCAATCCATCAAACCAATCCACCCAAAATCATTCCATCAAGCCAAAGAAATTTGTCCACCAAGCCAATCCGGCCCGGCACTACGCGTTTTGTCCACCCGGTCAAATAAATTATTCCACCAAGCCAATCTGGCTCAACCATAGAAAATTTTCCACCAAGCCAATCCAGCTTGGCCAAAGAAATTAATCCACCAAACCAATCTAGATTGGCCATACTTCCAAGTGTTTCAAAACTGAGTACTTCCTAACCATAAGTGCTGATCTACCCATCCACCCCACTTCCTCTTATTAGGGTCCAAATGGGCATTGTGGTGGGGTAGGTTTCCCTTAGGAAAGCACCGCATATCGGGTGGCACTAAGTAGGGCTCCAACATGGACACCTGCAAGACTCAACAAACGTTAGACTACCCAATCGAAGGTTGGCCGGAATATAACCCTCATATGCTTAAGTCATATACAAGTTTAGAGAGAAAGTGAATTTACTCAAAGATGAGTGTGCACCATAACTAGGGGCCCTGACCCCATTTTATAGTATTCTTCAACTTTCTAGTCCTTCTAGGACTCAGCCATATCACCTAATCCTCTGAAGAGTCACTAGTACCCTTCTCTCCATAGTCTTAAGCACATTCTAGAATATTCTAGATGTGATAGGGTTTCACCTTTGGGCCTGGGCACTTGGCCCTCCAGGGCGGTTCGCTCCCACTTAGGCCCAGCCCTACCAAGTATTTGCCGAGCATAACTCAATCCAACTAGTCCAATCCGACCAATAAAGCTCCGGGCATAGCCCAGTCCAGCTAGTCATACTCGAACATTTTGGGTGAAAAATTTGACCCACGTCTACGTTATCTGATGGACCTATATTAGGAATGGGATTGTAGACTTATTTTTTGTAGCCCTTTAGATGGGTAAGTTGAACCCAAAATGGAATTTTGTATTGTCCTTGATCACTGATACCTTTGAACTTTGAAGTGGCAAAGGAAAACCTTAGGAGGTGCCTGAATTCATTCATTGTTGTGTTTTTCCTATGTTTTGTTTTATGTCTTCTTTTTTCGGTTTATGCATGATAATAATATGCAAACCTGCCTTATTTGGAACTTGAACTCCGTGATGGAAAATATTGAGATACTACTCAAGGAAAAAGGATAGCATGTTAACACTACGGTCTTTGGCTGTAAGCCTCTTGTACTTCGTAACTAATGTAGAACTCTAGTTGTAACTTTCTATAATATATGATAGAATGTCAAAGAGAATTAACATTAGAATAAGACGGTCACAGTTGCATATACGAACTTAGATGGTTTAAATTGTTTTATCGTCTTAAAAACTTATTCTTGCCTTAATGAGTATATTAGGGTTATAACAACCATCGGAAAAATCTCATGTCTTTGATTAACAGCTTTTCTGATTCGCTCTGGTGATGACAACACCATGCTGGATAATGGATGCTGGAAAATCTCTTCGGTGATTGGATTTTTTGAACTTGTTTCGATCTATCTTAAGCACTAAACAGGAACTTATGAAGGCTACGCTATAAGATGAACTTGTTCAGCTTGATATTAGAATTGTTGTTTCTCAGCTTAGATCTGTTAAACTCTAGTTTGAATCTTCTTATTTGTAGCACGCTTTCCCTTGTTGTAATTAGGAGGGTATACCCTCCTTGACTCTGTATTTCTGTGTTTCGTAATAGTACTCTCATCCACTCAAAAAAAAAATTGTGTTCCAAATTTGAACCATGTTACATCTTTCTTGATGGAATCTAGTTATGTTTTCCTTTATTTTCTGAATTTGTAGATTTAAAGGTTAGACACTGTACAGCAATTCTGAGTCCCCTTGCCCTTCTTTCTTTTTAATTTCAGCATGGTGGCGGTACTTGTGGTATTTTTGTTCTAATATGCCCATGGACTCTCGGTTATTACCTAATTGTGAAACACTAGTTTGTCCTCTTTTCATACTTAATTTTAGAAACATCGCCTTGTCGGACTTCTCATGCTCAGTTTCTAGTACTACAACACTTGGTCCCAAACTGGCGCAAAGGTGCTAAATCCCTGCAAAAACGTGTCAAGATTTTCTTCCTTAGAAACTGGTTTGATCGTTTCAATTTGAAGCTTTTAAGGGAGAAGTCAGTAGGTGACATGGCCCGAAGGATTCCTACACAAGTTGATAATTCGGCAACAAGAATATGCAATGGAGTCTGACAACAATGAATGCGGGATGTAAGTTGAGAGAAGCCATGGCTTGGGGAGAGTGTTCAAG
>BRYF01000001.1:2235000-2237500 GCA_030159135.1 Actinidia polygama | reverse complement strand
CGATCGCACCCCAAAAGTTTTGAAAAAATTTACTAATTATACTATGAATTTTAATATAATTCAGAAATTATATTAGATAATAGCTAGTTTGTAGATAGTGTGATTACATCGGATTATTACAACTTTTTAAGAGAATACAATCATTACATTTAATTTGTATTACTTTCTAATTTTATCTTTGTAATAATTACATTCGACTTTTTATTTTAGTTGAAATGTTATGTAAATAATATATACAAGAAAAGGTTAACAAAAAGTTATAAATTTTATTTTTTTATTTTTTGATTGAGACATATATTTGGGACAAGGATCGAGGAGAGGTACAAGGAAAGCGAAGGGAGGCAATGACACTGGATGATATCGAAAGAGATTTGAGGTTCTCGTAGTATTCTTTTTATGAGCTTATCATTCGTCCATTTTTATGATGTATACAAAAAATTAAGTTGATTGAATGTCAATAATCAAATAATCGGATATCATTTGTTTTATAATAAATTCAAAAAATTCATACTCGCCGTTCAATTCATCTCGAAAGTGGCGAGACGGCGGTAACGATCATTGCCATTAGCGGGAAAGGGGATTAGGGGTTGGTTAGAAGATATTGATAATTAATTTTGGAAGAATGGAGATTCGGTAAATAAATGAAAAACCCTAAAAAGTGATAGTGTGTACTGAGAAAGGTGTCTGAGCTAAGATGTTTTCAATGTGCATTTAGAAGCTCCCTCAAAACTTCAAGCCTAATCATTGACAAAGACAATGCATGTCAAGGGGAACAAAAGGGGGATGATAATAATGGATGGATCACGAACGACAAGTAGGAATTTCAAATATAACTATGAGAAAAATGTTATTTTCTCATGATATTATTATTATTGATGTTCGATCAATTTAATTTTTTATATAAATTATATATATTTAGTGGACTCTACAAAAGGAATGATTCGCGTTACAAAGACTAGAAGTAAAAAACGGTCCGAATCGATCTAAACCAGTCAAATTGATTGTGTTTTTTTTGAAAAAACGGTTTGGTTCCGACTTAAAACATAAAAATTGCCTAAGATTGTTTGGTCTCATGGTTCCGATTTCGAACCGAACCAAATTGTTATTTTTAAGTTCGAATTGAATTAATGGTTCTAGGATTTGTAAGAATTATTTCGTTCTTGACATTTCAAGAATCGTTAATTTTTTTCAAAATTGAACCAATCTAAAACGTAAATACCCCTAATAAGCGCTTCTATAAGCAGCCTAAATAATGAGTTCAATTCTCAAAAGACCATTTGATTCCCTCGTGCCAACCCCAAACTTCTTAATTAATATTTAGTTTGTTGAAGCGATAATTTACAAAGATTATGATTAAAAAATATATTTTTTTGGTAAATAAACAATTAAAATATTATTTTTTTTGTAAAATTTGAGTGTTAAATGAACACACGTAAGAAAGTTAGTTTCTTTTTTCTTTACTTTATTTTTCTATAAATTTATTTTTTCGTACAAAATTTGTGACAATTGAACTGAGCCTAAGAGCATTACTAGCAATCTCCTTGCTTTTGACTCTCTATTTTAACCAAATTCTACTTTGTTTAACTCTCTTTTTTATACTTCCTCCAATAGTCTAAATAAGAAAATTCATAAATATGACACCATCTTTATTTCTTTGGTGTCTCTTTTAGGCATCATTTGGGTAAAAATTTTTTTTACCGTTTAATCAAAATTTTATATATTTTTTATTTTTTGAAGAGAGGAGTCCAAAAATATAAAAAAATTCATCAAATTTGAGAAAAAAGTTCACTAAAGATAAAAAAAATATTTTTATCCCAATAAGTAACCTAAAAGTGATATTTTTTGACTGTCGTTTAGAGAAACTAATAAAGTATAAAATTGGTGAAAAGAATTTACTAAAGACGAAAAGATTTAAAAAAAAATAATTAAAAAAAAAACTTAAACCATAAACAAAGCCATCATCTTCATCTCTCGTTTACTACAAGACAGAAGGAAAAAGTCAATGAGTGAACAGAAGCTAAATCCAGGGAGTTATTGGAGTAAGATTTTAGCAGTTTTACCCTCTAAATGAAGGTATTGGGGAATCTGATGGTGATATGCTTTAATTAACTGGAATAATTATGGGATGGATGGAGAGAATTGGCATTGATTAGTAAAGATAAACATAAAAGTTGGTGAGTGTATTTTTTAGATTTGGACGAAATTTACCCAATATCAAGAATATAGGTATATGTCACTATTAATACGCGACTTAATGTTGCATAATTAAATAACCTGCTATGTAATATCTACTAATGGTAACTTTACGGAATCACCCTGGGTTTGAGCCCTTTTGATTTCACGTAATGGAGTGACTCAAGGCAAAAGCTTGGAATACCGTCGTGTCCGAATCTTATTAATAATTATTAAATAACTCAAGGCAAAAGCTTGGAATACCGTCGTGTCCGAATCTTATTAATAATTATTAAATAATTCTTTTATTATTCCAATCACAATGAAA
>BRYF01000001.1:2150000-2157500 GCA_030159135.1 Actinidia polygama | reverse complement strand
ATAGTATACCTCAAATGGACCAATTCATTTATTGAGTATGGTTTCATGTGTGTGTGGATGGCCTAGAGATACCCTTTTGTCTAATTGTCTCATTCTTGCGTAGTAAAGATTTTTATTGAGTGGTGTCATTAAATAAGTTTCCCCTCAATTTTAATTTAAGCTCAATTTAGGTTAAGCTAAATTCATTTACTTCAGCTGCTTTTGAGCTAACGTAACTGCTTTGATTTTTGATTTTTGATTTTTTTCATCTTTAGTAAAAGTTTTCACTAAAGACAAAAAAAAAGTTTATTTGTCGAATAAAAGTGGATTTTTTTCTCAAGTGAACCTTTTTCCAAATTAAATTATTTTTTTTTTCAGATTTCTCTTGTATAAGGAACCCAAAATATATAAAATCTTAATCAAACAGTAAAAAAATTTGACCAAAATCCAAAAAAGGTGAACTAATTTAGTTAGTCCAAATTGGGCCGCAATCAGTTTTGGTTTTCTTATAGTAACCCCAAGATTTGAGTATTTTCTGAAATTTTACTAGTGTCAGTTTATCAAAATTCTTGCAAATTTTTACATAATGTCATATATATATAGAAGAAAATTAAAATCTCAATGGGTTCAAATGAACCCACTAACCTAAGTATAGCTACGCTCCTGTAATGTTGTATTGTAAATTAATCGGAATTGGTCCCTTGACTAGTCGATCCTTGGGCCAGATAGGAAGTTATGAAAAAAAAATTGGTGGACAATCCAAACGCACGTCTTTTTACTGCAAAATCTAGTTTTATACATCTTCTAACTCACCTTGTGGCAGGATTACTAAGGTTCATCGGTATGTTGTTCAACTAGCATACGACCTAGCTCACTTTTCATTATCTAGCTTTGTTGTTTTCCTAATTAGATTAGGAAACATTTTCTTATTTAGTCTTCTATAATAGGTCATGTTGACCGTAGGTTAATTAGGAATATTTTTCTTTATTTAAATTTTCTCTATGCTTATATATAGGCTTCTCCTGTTCACGGAAATAATATCTCAATATAATATTTTCTTTTCTTTTTCTGTTTTTCAACTGTCTCTTACCTGCAGTCACTTCTTATAATCCTTCGCTTTCTTAACTTGTAATTTGTTGCTGTTTTTTGACCTCACAAAATTAGTAATTTGTCCTAAATTTTATAAACTCTATAATTTCGACTCCGCTGAATATAAATTCTGGCTATTTTGATCTTACTGAACATTTATTCTGGCTCCGCCCCTAAATTACAGTTATATGAATTAAGAACAAAACATACAAAATTTAGTGTTACCTAATTATGTCGTTCTTTAATATTTTATCTTTAATGCATCTTACAAAGCGTATACTGCTGAGTGTGAATAACAATTGCTAAGTACATAGCATGCTATTCGAGAGACCCAAAAAAATATGATGGACCTCGTCTCTTTGTAGAACATAAAATAGCTGTAAACATAATTAACCCGATAAACTAAGTTCTCTTAAGAATACCAAAATTTGAGTGTGCAACTTTAACTTTATATTTCCATATCCATTTTGATGATGGAAAAGACACAACTAAGACTTCATAGTTTTTGAACCAGCACTGCTATGGTCCAGAATTTGGACTAAAGAAAATTTTTTTAAATTCAAAATCAATGATTCAGATTAACTTGGTTATATGGGATTCACGTATTCTAAGTGAATCTGAACTATTCATTTTGAAACCTAGAAATTTTTCTTGATACAAATTCTGAGACTGTAGAGTTTCTCTTTCAGAACTAACAAGCATAGTGACATGAAATTAATACAGAGGAAGATGTTGCAATTATCACAACATGGATATGCCCATAATATCAATGACAAACTTCTCCATACATTAAAACTCAGCCATGACTGTGGCCAAAATGACGACTAAAAAACTTATTTACTAATAGACATAGTATTCTAATAGTAGAGATGCAATTACGTTTTTAAGGGAAAAATACAGATCCATATTTCGCTAGTAAAAAAGTTAGAATTTTATTTTTGGAAACACAACTCCCATGTCACCTTCCAGTGACCCAAAGATCCCCTTTTCCCAAAAAATCTCTCTCAAAATACATTTGCAGCTACAATATTGATGAAAATTTTAAAATACACAGATCACGACACAAGATCTCTCAACTCATAGTGCATTAAGACAAGTGAGGCCGCGAATTCCGTGGATAAATAAAGTGATTTTGCGTGAATGAAATTGACTAAATATAGATTTGTGAATCTTTTATTTATGAAACATGCTGGGGTTGTCATAGAATGAAAGAAGATATTATTAGTAATATATAGATACTAATAAAAATTCCATTCCTTTGATATATAAGATACGCATGTCGACCCGACCCGACACAGGTGCGGGTGCGAGATGTGTCGGGTGTGGCTACTTTTTTTCGAATACGGCGGTGAGTAAGACAATGTAATTTGTTGCATATTTGGTCGAATTGGTCGTAAATCTGGTTGTAGATTGCCTTCTTTATTTCCCCTCTCTCTTATCAAGTGGTGCAAGTTAGGAAAGGGGAAATTGAATTAGGGAACACAGTAAGCCCATTGGGCTTATGGGCTTCACATGGCTTCTCTTGGGCTAATGACTTAAACATGCCTCCTCTCATTGAACTTCTAATAATGAACTTATAAATTTTATTTTAAAAAAATTATTGGCCAACTTTTTAGAATAATAATTGATACACGTTCAAAAGTGAGTGTATACCCATTTTGTCCTATCACAAATAAGTGGGACCCGTCCTAATTAGAATTTTTGTAAAAATATAAAAATCCTAATTAGGGCGGGCCCCACATGTTTTGTGAGAGATAGATAAGACTGGGTATGTCTTGTACACATCCAAAAGTGGGTGTGTACCTATCACTATTGAACTTTTTAACTTATATTCATATAAAAACTATACTATCTATTGGGCCAACTTTGCAAGTTATATGATACAATTTCATCTTTTTGTGTCGTCCATTACAATGATTAGGTGATGTTTGTTAATTGTTTATTTTTTATTTTTTATTTGTTTGTTTAACTGAAAACAAATACTTGTTTGTGTTCTTATTTATAATTATAAACAAGATAAAATTACTATTACTATTTTTAAAAATAGTAAAAGCAACAAAAATGTATTTTTGTTTTACTTAAAAAAAAAAATTCATCCACATCCCTCTCATCCAAACCTTCACCTCCACCTCCTCCTCCTCCACCATCACCTCACCTCCTCCACCACCACCGCCACCTCCGCCGACTCCATGATCTCCGTCTCCACCACCACCGCTATTATTTTTTTAAATAGTTTAAAAAAAAGTGAACATAAACATATTATTATTTTTAAATAGTTTAAAAAAAGGTGAACACAAACATATTTTTAATTTCTGTTTTACTAAAAACTAAACAAACATAAAACAAACACAAAAAATAAAAAATGTTACCAAACATTCCCTTATTGTTATACTCTTGCTCGAACTGCCTACCATCGTTCTTCTTCTCTATGACTATAGGAATGGAACCATGTCTTTCATCGTCGTCATGATTTTGTTTTACTCCCGCTTCCCCTGATTCAAATTGTTCTTTAACACGATGTGCCCCAAATGGTGGGGCCACTCCTGCATTTTTTCCCCTACCCTCTGCGCATGAACTAATAGTTCCACCCTCTGCCCAGTGCTAGCCTTGGGCACAGGTTCAATAGGTCCTATCTAGGCCCTCTAAAATAGTCTAAATTGGAGGGCTCTAGGTCCAATAAGTTATAATATATAGATAATAGATAAAAAAAAGACCCATTTTAGTTTTGGAAACGGCTTCGTGAGATTATAAAAAAAAAGGCCCATTTTGGTTAGGTAAAAAATAAACTTTTTGTGTACTGGATTATATATATTTAGTACATCGAAGTAATAGTTTTGAATATTTATTTTAAGGTCATAACTTTGTTTAAAACTCACAAGAGATGTTGATCTTTGTTATAATAATAGTTTCGTTTTTTATCGAAAAAAAAATATGAAGGGTCCCAAATTAAGGTTAGAATTGGAGCCTCGAGAAACTCAGAGTTGGCATTACCTCTGTCCCAGGGGCGGAACCAGATTGTTTGTTCAGGAAGGCCAAAGTGTAAAAATTAATTTTTTAGAAGGGGCCAAAGTATAAAAAAAAATCTAAAATAAAATTTATAATTTCTTCAAAGTCTAGGGGCTCAATCCCCTGTTGGCCCCCGGGTCCGCCACTGCTCTGCCCCAAATGATTTTGAAAATCTCTCCGGCCGAACTTTAGGTTGAGAGGATTACGCACACGATAACCGACATGATACATAATTCAAGAAGAAGCTCATACAGTAAATAATACAAATGAACAAAAAAGTGCATAATACAAATGAACAAAGAACTATTCAATTATATACCTTTAGCAAAAACAAGCATTCATTTGCCTGTACACTACCTTTCCCCTTGTATTTTCTGGACGCCTTGTACAGGAACTGTAGTGTTAGGTTAGCACCCCAATTGCACCCCTTCAAGTCTTTTACGTTCTTAACAGCATGAAGGAAAGACAAATGAAGGGCTGAATTCGTGTTTGGACATAACAGGGCACCCAAATGCGAAGAGCATGTTCTCTCTTGAATTCATCGCCATCGTTGTGTTGGGCCCACGGTTACAATGAATAGCAAAACGAAAATAAAAGATTGACAAGAGTAGAGATAAATCAAACCACACAATAACACATAGATTTATGTAGTTCGGCAATGTTTGTCTACGTCCACGGACTGAACTCCAAAATCTGTGAGGCTAGCCTATTGCTAGCTCATGAGCACTCAATGAACATGAATCGGGATCAAAGTTCTCAACTAACCATTCGCACAACTCATGACCCAAACGTGTACATCTCATTCCCAATAATCCACCAAACCCAATGATCTTTACAGCACCTTGTTGCAGCTTGTTCAACCATTGAGTTAATGAGGCAATTGATTTCAAGAATATTCTGGTTTGGATTCCCCCGGAACAAAACCAAAACAAAATATCGACCAAGAAAGATTAAATGAGTTAGCCCTAAAAACGATCAACGAAATAAATGGCCAATGTAAGAGAGAGCACTCCAAATGATACACACATCGTATGGGGATCGCAAATAATCTATATCCTTTGTACAAATTCCTCCTTTTTGACAAAATTACAAATAGCGGTTTTATTTGTGTCTAGCGTATTCCGGAATTAGATAAAATATTTGTTTTATAAATATAAATAATAAAGACAAAAAGATATTGATAGACTATGGTATGTTTAATTTGAAATCATCATTCTAAAAAAAAAAGGACTAGGCTTCTCTACAATCAATTTTCAGACTTCAAATGGATTACTTTGGTATAGTCCAAGCATTTTAGATCTTATTTTGATGATCCAAATCGTTCATATTGTAGATTTCATCGACAATTTTAGTATTATAAAAAATTACATTGATTGAATAGAGGTCAATGGTCAATCAATATCAATTTATATCAAAAACCAATACAACAATGCTAATCAACGTAATTTTATACAGTTGTGATATTCACAACGAAGTCTACAATATGAACATTTTGAATCATCAAAATGAGTTCAAACAAGACCTAAAATGCTTGGACCGCACTGATGCAGCTCATTTAGGCGACTTCAGATAAGGCAGTTCCCAAAAAAAAAAACAGATCAAGCTTCATCGGAGCCAGAGAATTTCTTAACCATCAGATGCTTATAAAAACTCCAATTGACTCAAATCCAAACAATAAGACCTACACACCAGATCGCGGCCTCTCTCTCTCTCTCTATAATCCCGAAATATATTCCCCCAAACCCTAGCCCCTGCTCTTCATTTCCCCCAAACGCAGCTCCACCGGCCGGCAGAGAGAGAGAGAGAGAAGGGGGCAGTGACCATGGTATCGGGATCGGGGATCTGCGCGCGGAGGGTTGTGGTGGACGCACGCCACCACATGCTGGGGAGACTCGCGTCGATACTGGCGAAGGAGCTGCTCAACGGCCAAAAAGTGGTGGTGGTAAGGTGCGAGGAGATATGCCTTTCCGGTGGACTCGTCCGCCAGAAGATGAAGTACCTGCGATTCCTCCGCAAGCGCATGAACACGAAGCCCTCCCACGGTCCCATCCACTTCCGAGCCCCCTCCAAAATCTTGTGGAGGACTATTCGTGGGTATTGTATTCACTTTTCAAAAACTTGCTCTCTGTGATTTAATTCGAATGTGTGTATGTATTTACTTTTGTGGATTGATTGATTTATACTAACATGTGTGTTTTTGAAACAGATATGTAAAATGGGTTGATAGTTGTTCCAGCGTACTCATTTATATGTGTAATTAAAATAAATCATTGTATGAATACAATGTCCAAATGCAAACCGAATGCTTAGCTTGAATCTGTGATTACAAGGCTGCCCTAGTGGGTAGCATCTTTGTTTTTTGTCTCTTAAAATAGCAGAAAAATGGGGCTATTATGGAAATATTGGTATGGCATTGATTCTTCAAAGCATTGCTCTCGTGCTGTTTCAATTAGAATAGATATGCGTATCTATGAGCATTTGTGGATTGGTTGATGCATAGGTAAATAGGTGCCCAGCTCAGATGTTGCAATGTTATGTGTGGCTGATTTGTCCTAACATAGGTGGTTTAACTCACAATACACACATTTGTTAGGATAGGAATGACAAATTAGGCTGAATGATTTGACCGCTTAGGAATGAAAGTATTTCTATTTTAGAGATGAAATCATACATGTGGACATTGTATTCACTCTTCAAAAACTCTTAACTCTCTCTCTCTCTCTCTCTCTCATCTCTCTCATCTCTCTATCTATCCATCTATAAACAGCCTGAATATGCTGTTTATACCATAATTCTTAGCAAAAGTTAAGCAAAGAGAAGATGCTAATTCTGAGCATTGGAAAGCTAAGTTTATTGATGGCTTACCTTATCTTTTTGCAGAATGTATCAGAAGGAAATTAAGAAATGATAATAATGGTATAAGTATTGTATATGATCAATATACTTATGGCCAATTAACATATGCAATTATTTTAGAAGGATTAGATCTCTGAAATGATTTAAACTTAAGAAACAAAATTTGACTAGTAAATGTGAACTAGGAGAATTTTGTGATCAATTCACTACATATAGTACAATCTCTTATCCCCAACCTAGAGATAAAGAGAACAAAGAAAGAAGATATAAATCTTCTTATAAAAAATATAAGAAAAAGAAGGAATATAGATAAGAACCTTCTAGTTCTAAACCAAAATATAAACATAAACATCGTAAGAAATCTTCTTATCATAAGAGAAATAGATTCTGGTTCACTATATGATGAACTGGTCATTTTTTATAATAGGGTTAACATATCAAGTATTTCATTGGTTGGGAAATTTTATGTTTTTTATGCTTTAATTAATTTTTTTATATTAAAAAAAATCTTTTTGTGCTAAAATAACCTGTCAACGATTGATTAGAGAAAAACTAAAGCTTTCAACGCCT
>BRYF01000001.1:2127500-2130000 GCA_030159135.1 Actinidia polygama | reverse complement strand
TAAGTTATATAGAGTGAGTGTCTTTATAATTTTTAATGTATAAGGTGTAGATTATAATTGATAGTTTGTTAAGAAATAACAAGGATATTTTTTAATAAATAATAAAGATTTATTTGTAATTTTATTTGTTTAAGTACATGAATATATAATTTATTTGATTCATTAAGACTTGCGAACAAACTCGAACTCGACTAATCCTAGCTTAGCTCGGCTCGTTAAATTTTTACTGAGCTTGATCATGTTAAAATCATAATATACAAGTTCAAGTACAACAAAGCTCAACTCGACTCGGTTCATTTGTAGCCCAACTTTGATGCTTCAAGAAAGAAAGAGATGGAAATGTTTGGCTCAACTCAAGAAAGAAAGAGATAGAAAGGTTTAACTCAATTGAGTCGAGTTGAGCTAAACCTTTTATAGTGTCCTCTCACTTGAAATATTCGCTTCCTTGTTGGGGACAAGTTTCCTATTTTAACTAGTTTTTTCACTTGACTTGATTTTTTTGTTCAATCATTTTAAGCATGTTTTTAGAACATTCTAGAGGGCGATCGTGTTTTGCCCTTACTCGGCGCGCTAGGGCAATCCTTCCCAATTAAGCTTAGTCCGACCAAGTGCAATCCGGATCAATCCAATTGTCAGTTAGTCAAGTTGAAGGTTTCAGGGCCAAAATTTTGATCCATTTCAGAGATGATTTTTATTAATGGTGAATAGAATATATTTTAGTTTTCTTTGTATTCTATTGATAGTTTAGTAAGATTGTGGTGAGAAACCAATGTGTAGGAGTCTTCATTCACCAATGGAACAAGGAAAGCAGATGATTCATCTAGATTAGAGGTATTAAACAGGTCGATCGGTCTAGCTCATTTATTTTTGTGTTTATCGTGCTTCGTACCGTACACAATTTTTGAATCATGTTTTGTTGTGCCATGCGTATCTGATAAAAAAAACTGGGCACGGCACGGCCCATTCTTGTTGTGCCTAATCGTGCTCGTGTGTGTCGTGCCATAATTTTTTTTTTATAAATGAGTTTAATACTTCAAAAACTTAAAATTATTTAAGATTTGATCACATAAATGTATCATGTCGTACCTTGCATTGCCCCTGTACCCCAAAAATAATGGCCTGGATCATCGTGCCCGTGCCGAAGTTTTAACATACCAAGTGAAAATTTTTGTTTTGTATTTTCTTTCACCGGTAAGAAACAAAACAAAATAAAGAAAGCATAAAAACAAAAGTTCACTTTGTTTTTTTGTCTTACTAGTGATATAACAGGTTTGGGGGAGAGAAATTATTTGAGTTTAATGTAAATTTTGACCATTTTTTTTCTTTAAATAAAATGACCAATTAATGTGAAAAAACGTAGGGAAAATAGGAAATAGTAAAAATGAGGGGATGCTTCTGAAATGAATTTGCTTTCTGCTGTTTGACTTGATATGGATTTATTATTTAGAAATCAATTTTTATTATTTTTTTTGCATAAAAATACAAACAATAGAAAATACCAATAATCAATAGCCAATAATAAATACCAATAACATATTAACCACACTCTTACTCTAAAGAATGCCCGTCAATGAATCGAATTCGGATCAAATATGTAAAAATCAGATCCGATCTAGTTTGCGGAAATTTATTTTTTATTTTAAAAATAAACATATATTTTTAAAAAATGATAGTTTTTTTATAAAAATAAAATTTTCACTGACGTCCACTGAGATTTCTGACAAATACATACATCTGCTCTGTAATTTTAAAAATAGCACCGATCTCATTTATTTTTAAAACCAATGTCAAGATTCCCCTAGAGATAATTTTGTGCAAACATAACAAGATTGTTCTTTCATTTAGAGCTTTCAATTTTTTTTTTCTAAATACACTAACTAAAGTAAATAAACTTTCTCATTTTTTTAAAAAAATTGATAACAAAGTTTTTTTAAAAAGAAATTTATGAAGAAGAAATTTTTATTTTTTAAATATATTTTCATTACGATAACTTAAAAAGTAAATTATTTAGATCAATTCCTTTAAAAAAATTACTTATTAGTAAAAAATAAAAACTGAGTAGTTTATAAATAAATAATATTTCTTTTAAAAAAATATTTATTTTATTGGGTGTGTATTGAGAAAAAAGTTTAAAATCCTAAATCAATTGATAAATTTGTTATTTTTACACAAAAACTAGCTCTAGGAAAAAATATTGACATTAATTTCAAAAGTACGAAGGTCAATAATATTTTTAAAAAGTACAGGGGTGTCTGTATTTGTCAAAAAATTTAGGGGAGGTCAGTGAAATTTATCAAAATAAAAATATAACAGTTTTTTTTTTAAAAATAAATATTTTTTTAAAATAAAAATAAACATTTTTTTAAAGTACAAGTTTAAACAGTTTTTTTAAAATAAAAAGCTAAAACATTTTTAAAAAAAAATAAAAAAATGTTTTTTAAAAAATAAAACTATTTTATAAAAAAACGTTTTTTGTTAAAAAAAATAAAACACTTTTTTT
>BRYF01000001.1:2112500-2115000 GCA_030159135.1 Actinidia polygama | reverse complement strand
CGGCAATAACATTGTTATAAATAAATGTCATTTTCATGGGGAGTGTTATTTTTAAAGGGAAACGCTAACATTGAGTCATATCGTTCTGTATGAATTTTTTATTTGTATATCATTGCTCAAAATTTATTCCCTACTATTTACAATTTAGGTCAATATTTGGAAAACAACCATTGGAGAGAAAATTATCTATATTTTTCTTTGGTTAATAGTTTGAGAGAAAAAATCTAGTGAGTTTTCATTCTTAAGCAAAAATGGTTTTCGAGAACTTGATATGTGGGACCCACAATATATTAAATCGAATATCACCCTCCATATCCCCAAACAAACGACCCTTGAGAGTGTACAATAATGTATTATTAATTAATAATGTAGTTTATGTTTTGTAAGTGGTTGATTTCTTATCATCCTGCTTCCTTTCTTTGTATGTATTCTCTTCTCCCTCTCTTCTTTTCTAATGAAATTTTCTTCTTCGCCGTTCAAAAAAAAAAAAAAAATTTTTTTGAGCACTATAATGCCTGATTATTCTGCAATTATTGTCTTTTATGTTACTAAAGCAATCCTACCTTTTGGCATGAAAATTATGATTCCATTTCTTTGCCAATTTTTAAGATTAAATTGAAATTGATGAATAATTAAAGTTAGTAAAATGCCAAGGCAAGTGAAAGTGCTATCTATTTAGGAAAGCTTTGGAGGAGAGAACTTTGCTGAACATTTTTAAGGTAATGCTACAATCATCGCATGGTTTACCGTATTTGTTACTGCACGGCCAAAAATGACGTCATTTTGGTGCTAAAACACAAAAGCGACGTCGTTCAGGTTTTTTAAATAAACACGGCTTTTAGTTGAACGATGTTGTTTTTGTGTTTTATAACCAAAACGACGTCGTTTTGGTGCCGTGTGATATCAAATTCGATAAATTATGCGGTTACTGTAGCATTACCCTTTTTCGAAATTTGTTTTTTCACAGTTTTGGAAACTTGTTTTATGAATTTTTTTTGACAAAAGAACTAATTGCTTGGCAAATATTGAAAACATACTTTTTAAATTCTCAAAAAATATTTATGCTTATAAGATAATAATATATTTTTCCTGAAGAAAAAAATGGTAATAAGTAAAAATTTTAAAATAATCTGGAAGACAAATATAACTTGTTCATATAATTAATAATATCTAATTAGTCCAATTTTTTGCATAAATGACACGCTCAATGACATGTGAGTTGAATTGTTTGGTTTATTTTGTTCGAGCCCGAGGTAGGGCCCCTCTTTTAAGTAACAGCATGGGTACTATACGTATGATCACAACAACGACCCCAAGTCTCTATTTACTTGGTTTATATAATAAGGGAAGGACCCTAAATTGACGAGGATCAATGGCGGAAATGTAGGCATGATTGTCAATCCCAGTGTGTGTATATTATTGTTATTATTATTATTGTTGTTGTTTAGGTAAAAATTTGTGGAGAGCAACTGATAATTCAATTGCTCAAAAATTGATTTGGGCACCTACACAAGAAAGCAAATGTTATTAATCGGGATGAGGTCATTCAAAACTCTTTTGATGTGGCGATCATGTTCTTAGAAGAGAAGATAAAATTCTGAGTATAATAAATCTCTAGACAAGAGCACAATTAAATTATTTATTTTTTAAATGTAGGAGAGCGACATTTATAGGTGGAGAATCTCTCTAAGAAAAGAGAAGATCGTGGCGCGATTATAGGATAACCGTAGATGAGATCGTGGTAGGATAATCGAAAAGAGCCAGCTGGAGGTCGTGAGTATCTTGACCTAGAGAATCTGGCGACATGAACAACCGAATAACTGTTATTAGAGAGGTGAACTACTGGATGTTGCTTATTGGCGACAAACAATTAAATGGTGATCACGGGCGAAGTAGTGGGATACGAGTAAATCTATCCCTCATCAATTATTATTATTTAGGATAATATATTAATGTACTATTAAGTACCACGTGGCAATTGGTAGGTTTAGTTGGGTGGGACTGGGTTGCCTATTTCTTGCTTTTTCTCATGCCATTATCGTAGTAGATTGAAGATATGGTGTCATCATATAATGTGATTGATGATAACAAATCTACTCATGATTTTATCCTTTTGCATTCACAACTGTTTATCTACCGTGTGTTGGTTGCATTTGCAGAAAGAATGATAAGAGATAATAAACTCCCCTCCAATCAACTCATTTTTAGAAAGACAACCAGCTTTTGTCCTCCAACTAAACGTACGAATTCAACCATAAACGATTATAGTTGGTTTTGATTTAAGTTAAGTACGTAGAATTACTGTTTGTAAAAACTCAAACTAGCAATAACCCGTCGTCTACAAAAATAGTAGTGATTTTTTTTTGTAAATAAGTAAAAGTGTAATTTAGTTGAAAATATTTTTTTTCTTCATAAATATTAAAGGAAATTATAACATGAATCAATGGAGAAATATCATAAAAGTGCTCTATTGTTTCCTTTCAATTTCAAAATTATATAT
>BRYF01000001.1:2102500-2110000 GCA_030159135.1 Actinidia polygama | reverse complement strand
TTTTTTAATCAGAGCGACAGTAGAGTAGGACAAACCCATCCCGTTGCCATTCCTAATTAAACTTCATGTTACATCAAAACAGGGTCACAAATTTGTCTTATGTGACGTCTTGGCTGGAATTTTTGTTCAAATTTGGTTGGGGGTTCTATGGATCAGGTGGTGATTTGATTGCTCAAATTATGTCAAAACTGGTAAAATCCACTGGCCACCTTGATGTTTCTAATATATATATATATATATATATATATATATATATATATATATATATCATGTAGTTTTAAAAATAGGACGATTTCGCTTATTTTTGAAAATAATGTCAAGATTTTTTTTTAAATTAATTTTGTATAAAATGACTAACTTGCCCTTTAACTTAGGGCTTTCAAAAAAAAATTCTTCAATACAGACGTTAAAATAAATAAATAATACTTTTTTTCTTCAAATTAATATTTATTTGTAAACTAATCTATTTTTTAATTTTTTTAAAAAAAGAATTAATCTAAATAATTTACTTTTTAAGTACTTATAATAAAAAATGTACTAAAAATTTAAACTTTCTTATCGATATTTTTTTAAGAAAATGATCTAAATATTTTTAACTTTTTAAGTGTCCTAATCTAAATATAATTAAGAAGTAAACTTTTTTATAATTATTTTTAAAAAAAAGACGACGTTTATTTATTTTAATCGGTGTATTGAGAAAAAAATTAAAACCCCTAAATCAAAAGACAATATTAGCATTTTTGCATAAAAATTAGTTTAAATAGAGAATCTTAACATTAATTTCAAAGTAAGGAAGATCAGTTATATTTTCAAAATTAAAAAAAAAATCTGATTGTATTTGTTAAAAACCATATAGAAGTTCAGTGAAATTTATACTGTTCAATTGCAGTTCATTTGAATATTGGTGATTGAGAAAAGTAGTTGAGATGTTGATGCAAGCATTGAAGTTTAGTTTTGATAATCTTTAATCCATTGTAGGATCTTTAATTTAACTCCACATTGGGTGAGTATTAGTTGAATTATATGCTCTAATTACCCAAATATCAACCAATATTTTTAAAAATTCTTATACAAACTGAAACCACAAAAAAAACCAAGAAAAGATTTTAGTTGAGATGTTGATGGAAATATTTAATTAAATTTTTATGCCAATTAAGGCTTAGTTTGGTTATCGAGTTTTTTCGTCTTTTGTGAATTTTTTTAACTGCTAATATTTTATATCTTTTCGATCTTCTTGCCAAGAGAAGTCTGAATATGTAAAAAAATATTTAATTTGAAATTCTTTTCACTAAAGGCAAAAAAATAATTTTAACTCGATAAATTAATTATTATTTTTATTTTTAGTGGATTTTTATTTTAAATTTATACAAAAAAAATTTATTTTAATTTTTTTTGTCTAGAGAAATCAAAAAAATATAAAATTTTATTCAAATATAAAAAAAAAATAACTAAAACAAAAAAACTCACCTTCTAAAAGCAATCAATTTACTTCATCTTCAATGAGAAATTGAATCCAATTGTACATTTAATACTGGGTCAAGCCCATATTTCACCAAAAGTCAATTACATGTTGGGTTTTGATGGGATTGTGGGCCCTACTACCTTGTTATTTTTTATTTTTGGAAAATTACACAAACCTTCCATTATTTCTGACAAATACATAAACTTTCCTTGTAAATTCTGATAAATACAGAGACCTCTCATATAGTCTCTGAATTACATTGCACTCCCCTGTCAGTTTTGTCTGGTGGATGGTGTTAACATATATTGTAAAATGACCACAACGCCCTTAATAACATATAGAGCATATTACACAAACCTCCATTGTGCTTATTAACAGTAATTTAACAGTAATAAAATCATGAATATTTATATGAATGATTTTTAACACAGTTAATATATATTATATAAACATAGATAATTTACTTTAAGTTTATATACGCATAAAAATTGAACTATAAAATTAGGCCTAGTTTGGGCTACAAGTATAATGTAACATATTTATTATAAATACATATATAACGCGTAAATGCGTAATATAATAATATATATTAACATGAATAACTTTTAATACAACATATATAACAGAGATTTCATCATTATAAAATTTGCTTATATGTATATGTTACATAATTCAAATTTCAAACCTTACGTTTAGTTTGTGTTAGTTTAATTAGCGCAACTTTTAGCTATTTTAATTGCTTTGTTTTGTAATTCTTTTCGTTTTAATGAACTTTTTTCACTATTTGATTAAAAATTTATACTTTTTTCCTCTTGACATGAGAAATCTAAAAAAATAAAATCTTGATCAAATTTAGAAAAAAATCCATTATATGTATGTTTCATATTTTGAAAATTCTATGTGATAAGGACAATCAAAAGTGATCAATTATTTTATTATTTAAATAATATTTTTTAAAATTGAACCCCAACTATATATGTGTGTGTGTGTGTTTTTAAATTTATTAATCCCTACTAATCATAATGTTTAAACCTTACTAAATATATTTTATATAACTTTTCAGAAAAAAATGTGTAGTTTTAAGAAAACTTTGCGAGAATAGAGAGAAGGGCATAATTGGCATTAATGCATCACAATTGGATAACATCAAAATATTCCGTTGCTGTTTTTAACAGTTGACTAACAGAAGCGAGGTTTGTGTATATTGTCAGATAAAGTAAGGGAGTACAGAGTAATTTCAAAAACTATATAATTGTCAGTTAACACGGAGAGATCTGTGTAATTTACCCTTTTATTTTTAAAAACAAATCTTTAGTGTTTTACTATATATTAAGCTGTTGTTGTTTTGATTTTTTTTTCTTTGTATTTCCGTAACTTATTATTATTAGGCCCTAGTAATTTTAACTCAAGTTAATCAGCTAACTGAATTTTTCACCTCCTCTCCACACACTCATCCCTCCTTACTCCACCACAGTCTCATTCTCTAGCTCACACTAATGATCCGAATAGTTCATCTCGTATATGTTTCGTAGTCTGTAAAAATTATCTATAAAATTTTTCTTTTTATCGGATATCTACGAATATATGAATAAATGAAATTTTATTTTATAAAATAAACAGTTGATATGATTGTATTTATAGATGTTCACTTTATAAAATACAATGTGATTTGTTATTGTGTTTAAATATGTCTGATGAAATTGATTTTTTATTGCACAAATTACTTTCGTTGTGAGGTATGGTTCGAATCATCGTGTAGGGTTGTGCAAGTGTCGGATTAGACGTGTTGAAATAACATATTTTTACCAATGGAGGTAAATATCATTCCTACCCGTAGTCAACCCGCCAACCTTAAAACCGTTGGTTAGTTAACCTTTTTTTGGTTTCAACTTGGCGGGTTAAATGGGTAGAAATTTTGAAGGAAAAATCTCAACTTTAATTTGATTAATTAAAAAATAAGAGGATGAAGCACTTTAAAAAAATTTATTACGAGAAATGTGACAAAAAAATAAATTAAGAAGCGTGATAGTTTTTTTTAATGGGGGCAAGAAAATTGGTTTTTGAATCTGCTTTGTCTTATGCCCAGTTTGGAACTAGAGCTATTTTTTTTAAAGCTAATTTGGTTGTTTTGGTTCGAGTTTTTATTTTTATTAAACTTTATTTACCTGTTTGATGAAAAATTTGTATTTTTCTGCCTCCTCTTGACAAAATAAATTAAAAATATAATTTTTTTGTTCAAATCTAAAACAATTTCACTAAAGACAAAAAAGTTAAGTTAATTGTCAATTTTTTTTTGTCTTTAATGAACTTTGCATCAAATTGGTAAAAAAAATTATATTTTTAAATTTCTCTCGTGACGAGAACCAAAAAAGTACGAAAATTGTGGTTTAACAGCTTAAGAAGTCCATTGACAAATAAACTCGAAAATCAAAGTAGCTAAATTATCTCAAAAACAAAATAGACCAAGTAGTTGGTTAAGACGCTCCATTACCAAAAGTGATGCCTAGCTTCGAGTCATGTGATATGCAGTTTTCTTTTCTTTTTCTCCTCCTATCGAATGAAAAAAAACGTTACCCGTGGAAGAAGAAAGAGAAAATAAAAATCATAGGCCTATAATTGTTACAAGGAAATTGCTTGAAGGCAAACATTAGATGACAAGTAAGCATGTATGTGTGGTTTTTTTTTTTTAAGAAAAAAGAAAGGAAAAAACTCGTGTTGTGAAAAAATAATTATAATAATTCTTTTTGCATCCTAATTTGTTTCTATTTTTTTTAAAAAAAATAACTTTTAAGGAGTTCAAATGCTACGTTTGAAATGCGTCAACTTTCTAAAATTAATTCAAAAGTGAAAGATTAAAAGAAAAAAAGTTTATAATATCATATTAGTTAACTTTTGAGAGTGAACGAGATACATTTAAAATGAAAAAAAATAAACAAATAAATTGAGATCGACTGTTATACTAATAATAATTACGTCGAGTGATAAAAAAAGTTAAGATTAAGCTAGAGTCAAATCGTTCACTACTGAACGCTCTACTATCATGCGGTTCCTATCATTCCAATCATTTCGGATTCACAGATAGAAATTAAGATAAATATTTCACTATTAATCCATAGAGAAGTGCAAGAAAGATGGATACTGCTGGAAATGTAATGTAAACTAAGAGCACAGTGCCAATTACCATTTCTTGAATGAATGTAAATGGGTTACAACCCTAACCACAATTAAAGCACCATAATTACTCTTAAGTATTAATAAGAAAATCGTATTCTTGAGAATTAAGAATGGAGAAAGACTAGCAGTGAAACTATGTACATGTGATATACTCTTAAGGAGAAATCTATTTAAATTGTAGTATGCAAGAGGATGAAGGTAATATTCGTTCATAGGATCACATACAATATTTTAATTGTAGTACGTAAGAAGATGAAGGTAATATCCATTCATAGGATCATATACAACTTGTGGCTCTTGGGCAGCATTCTTGGCACTTGGTTGGTTGTGATGCGGGTGATGGCATGGTGACATTGGCAGCAGTCTATATGTATTTTAATATTTTTACTGAACGAGATTGGATTGTAAAAATTATTATTTAGTTTAATACAATTGATATCTTCGTAATCATATTTAGTTTTCTCAAATATCCCAATAGCAGAATTATTATTTGTATGATTATACTGGTTCTTTTAATAATGCTATTAAGCTTTTAAGTCTAAAGAAATCGGCATTTTGAACATATTTATAAAAGTATAAATGAAAGATGGAATGTTATACATGCCTTGGACATGAAAAATAAATGATATGGAAGTTGTTTGGAACATGAATTTCTAATTGTTCATGATATTCATATTGGTCATGCAACTTTAGATTGTTAAAATTTGGATATGCTATGAAGTTTGAACCATTGTTGGGGGAGTACAGAGGAACTTGACCAACTTATAAAATTTGGATATGTTGTAGAGGACCATTTTTTTAATCAACTTTTCCAACAATACTTCGTATTATTATTCTATTCTGTATAAATATTATTCTATTCATATATATATATATATATATATATATATATATATATATATACCCACTATATATACATACTACTAATTGCCCGTGCCCACGGACACTACGTAAAAAAAAATCACATATTAGGCGTACTCGTTAGAGTTTTATAATCTAAAAAACAGATAAGATATAAACGTTAGATAAAAGATACATTGCATTGCATGTATGTATATATGAAGAGATATATTGCTACAAAATAGAGAATAAATTAAAAAATATAATAATTTTGAAATTTTTTTATAAGTTTGGGAGAAATGAGGGAAAAGAAAAATGTGTATTAGTTTTTATTTGTGGGTCCCACTAAAAAATAAATCAATGGGTAAAAAATATACCCAACTTTAGAGTTTTTTGTCTATTGAATAAGAACCTATGTAGGTCCTACACCTTTGAGAAGAAAGAAAGAAATGATATTTTTTGGAGAAAAAAAAATAGATCTCAACCGTTGAATTAACTCAAATAGATTATAACTGTAGATAGCGAAAGATGGTTTTGAGATTCAAAATGAGTTGTGATTTATAGATTAGTAATTTGTCCGTGCCCACGGGCACTACATAAATAAAGAAAAATACATTTTCGGCGTACTCGTTAGAGTTTTACAATCTAAAAAACAAATAATATAGAAACGTCAGATCAAAGATACATTGCATGCATATACTAATAGATATATTGCTACAAAATAAAGAACAAATTAGAATATACACTAATTTTATAAAAGTTTTGCTAGTTTGAGAGAAATGAGGGAAAAAAATAGGTGTTTTAATTTTTTTTTAGTGTTGGTCCCACTAAAAAATATGGCCATATTTAAAAAAAAATTATCCGTTAGATAAGAATCTATGTGAATCTCACACCTTTGAGAAGAATAAAATAATAGTTTTGGGAAGAAAAAAATAATCTCAAATAAAATCTCAATCGTTGGATTAACTCAAATAGCGAGAGATAGATTTGAGATTCAAAATGAGTTGTGATTTATAATATAGATTTCTTTGTAGACCATGATGGAGCACTGTCTGGATAATGCAAAATGATGCGACATGATGCACGGTGATGCCGACTATGGCTTTCTGGTGAAGCCATGGGCTATGAACAGATATGGGTTGTTTGTAAACAATTAGCAGACAGATCTGGGTATTAGCAGTTGGATTGGATTGCAGTGTATAATTTTTTTATTTTTAGGGTATCAACAATGACTCTTCGCATGGAGAAGTGTGTTTTGGGATAAATGACTCCCCATTTTGTTATATAAGGATAGGGGCTTGTATTGGAGATGTTCTAACCAACCATTTGGCACTTGGGTACCCTACAAACTTACCGTAGGGTTCTCGATAAAAAGAATGAAAGAACGGAAATCGAAGATAGATGCTTGCAGTGGTTGGTGGCGAATGAAGGTGACAGAGGGTTATTGAACTGATCTGCAAGACAAAAACAGTGAAAAAATGCCCACAGAGCTGACGGTCAAGTTATTAATCGAATGTGTATATGTATATAAAGAGAATTTATAGCTTGAGTTAGCTATTTTTGTGTACTTTCAAGAGAGAAAGGGCTTGATCTTTTATAATGTAATTCGGCGCATACCTGGACGAGTTAGCTGACAAGTTAGGGATTATGCGATTGACCTAATCATGCCCTAAGGCATGGCTGATACATACCCTATCATGTCGTAGACGTCTGTACCCAGACATGCAAATGACAGAGTAAAATTCGTCGTGCAAGTTACCTTCTGACTCTGACGTGTTATTGGAATCTTCGCCGACCATTGTACTTTGACTGAGCTCCAGCATAGAGGCTCTGCTAAGCTTGCTATAGAGTGACAGTCCGACAACAGTACTTGCTCTAAATCGATCGAAATTAATACTTAATATTTTATCTCCTTACATTTACTTTGTGCAAAACAAAAATTAATTGAATATAGATACTTTAAATTTAGGAAAATAATTTATACACTCCTATTTTGAAGTGTAAAAATTAAAATTTGGAGTGCA
>BRYF01000001.1:2070000-2072500 GCA_030159135.1 Actinidia polygama | reverse complement strand
TAGATTAAAACAACAGAGTTCGATTTGTTGTAATTAAGGCTACAAAGTTTAATTAGTTCCTATGGTCAAATATTGGTGGTGGTATTCTTTGTAATTTCCCCCACTATATATATTATATAGTAGCTGGTTTATGTAGTCGTATTCATTCCCCTTTGACATGTGGAAACCCTAGGATAATTTTATTTAATTAGATGAACCATGTCTCTCCAAATTACAAAAAAATTATGCTTAATAAAACAATTAATAGAATAGGTAAAGTGCAACAACTCCATCAAAGAAGTTGTTTAACCAGTTATTTTAAGTCATTGACTTGTTCCTTTTCACAAATTTTTATTTGTCTCGCATGCCAATGACAGCTTAAGAATAAGACATACAATACAAGAGTTTAATGAAAGCAAGTGTATTTTTTAGGGTTGGGGACCCAAATATGTATGTGATTACACTTAGCATCCTTGCACTTTTATCAAATCCTTATTTAGATCATTCACTTTCAATGATGATAGTCAACCAGTTTCACTTTAAGTCAACTAATTGCAATGTTACCCTTACGTACCTCTAGTGTTAACGAGGTCGGTGATAATTAACTTGCGAGTCACTCACAATTAGAAGTGGAGGAATTGAAGTGAGATTATTGTGAAAGTGAGATTTTGGTAAAATTTTAAAGGAGTTAATGTGGCTAGAGGAATGCGATGTCAATTTTTGTTAGCCTCATAAACGTTTCACAGATAAAACGAATGACATTACAATTTTACTTAAACGGTAAGCAGTAAATTGTTAGAATTGAAAGTGGGGGGTCCAAATTCAGGTTCTGACAACGTCAATCGCGATAGAATTTAAGTGAATATTAAGTGTAATGATGATATTACGTGACAATATAACCATAGTTAAAATATTCATTTTGTAGCCTCCACAACTACATTGTTGGGTAGGTAACAGGGAGACAAAAGGAATTCCAACTGCTTTTGGTATTTTATTGGCCAGTAACATTACGTAAAATGGCATCAACATATACTCAATGTTTGTTTCTAAATGAGAGGATGCAATATTATAGGATCTTTCAACTTATTCTTTGTTTTTGGTATGTTATGATGACTGAGGGTCTGTTTGGAAAGAGTAATTTGGTGAGAAATAATAAGAAATGATGATAAAGAATACTCTCCGTCATGTTTGGATCATATATGTAAAATAAAAAATATGGGTTGAAACGTTTGTAGGATTTGCGAAAGCTAATTAATCAAATAAATAAGATCGCAAGCAGCAAAAATAAATGAAACACAGGAGAGACGAGATTTTTTATGTGAAAAATTCAAAAGTAGAGAAAAAATACCCGAGAATAAGTTCGACAAACCAATACACTACAAAATTCAACTTACAAACCAACCTAATTGAATCCACACACCTTAGGTGTCGAATTCTCAAACTTGTAGGTATGTTCCTTATACCTACCAAGTTCACAATCTACACTTCAATGGATGCTTTGGCATTGAGTCCTAAAACACCCCCGGAATCCTTTGTAAATTAAACTTAGATCCATCCGCATTTGAGTACGTTCAAAGGACTTCAACCTTGATCATATGAATTTATGATAAACACCCTTGAGAGAGAATATGAAGCTCAATAATTTCTCTAAAATCTATCAATTACACGGAGAGCATAGATCAACAATATTAATATCTCTATACATCAATTAGGATTACTTTCCTCATATATTTATAGCCTCCTTTCCTTAACCTTCTTATGCTAGGAATCCTAAAACAACTTGAAAACCAAGCTAAAATCATTCACTTATCATATTTGTTGGATTAGTCAATTCTTTCTAGATCCAATTTAAAAATTCAAATATGAAAACTTTCATAAATTAATTTTTTCATGCAATCTTTGACTTGTACCTTTAGCTTCAATACTTGTACTTTAACGTAAACTCTTGGCCAATGATTCGATTCATGTACTAATCACTAAAAATCTCAAAATATAAAATACATAAAAATTATGTTAAAATATTATATTTTGTCACATGAAATTGATAATGAGGAAGAAATTCTAAGCCCAACAATATAAATTATGTGAGAAATAATGAGAAAAGGTAAGAAAGAGAGAAATTCAACTCTCTTATTACTCGTTTTCCACCAAAAGTGATTTGAGATTTGGTAAGAAAAATAATAATTGATTATATTTTACATAAAATAGTGATAAAGAAGAATCATTTCTTTTCTTTTCTTCCAATCATATCTTTTTTTCTTTCTACCTTGCATGCCAAACAGAATGTTCACAACATAATAGAGAAGTGGTGGTGAAAAGGGGACATGTTAAAAGGAGGAGAGGGGAGGTGAATACAATGGAGGGGCATGGGGTTGTTTATTCAATCATAACTTGCCTTGTAAAGTGGCGTGGATGGCACGTCAACTTGCCCCTAGATAATTCAACATTGGATTTGGACCACTGCACATTACTTGATTCTTGCCTAGACAGCCCTAAACTCTCTCTCTCTCTCTCTCTCTCT
>BRYF01000001.1:2000000-2002500 GCA_030159135.1 Actinidia polygama | reverse complement strand
AAAAATATTTTACACTAATTCCTTTTCTATTGAATAATGATTGGTACACATACAAGACACACTCATTTTGGCCTCTCACAAATAAGTGGGACCTGCACCCTAATTAGGGCGGGTCCGAGAGAGTAAAAATTAGTGTCTCTTGTACACAAGTGGGTGTGTACCTATCACTGTTGATTGAAAAATAGCAATAAGTACAATTATTGATATTTTTAACTCTTTCATGCTATAAAACTTGTTCTTTTTAAAATTGAAAAATCGTACAATTATTTTTCTTACCAAGACCTACCAAATTTATAACTTGAAAATTTAAAAATTATTTTGAATAAGCTTAAATTAGTAATAAAAGTGTATTTTAGTAAGTTGGAAAAAAATATATTGTTATGAATATTTGAACTTTTCCAAAATAGAACTTAATTGATAGTTATAAGTCTGTGAACCTTAAAGTGGAATAAGAATGTGATTTTACTCCATTCCTAAATAAATTCAAACATAATAAGATTACCCCAGTCATTAGATTCACAAGATCATCCAATTCAAACCGTCTTAGATTTTCATGTCGATCTTAAAAAAAATGAAAGACAAATTCAAAAAGATTTTTTTAGTATTATTAAAATTAGAGTAAAGTTCATTTTGC
Organism: Actinidia polygama; assembly: GCA_030159135.1. NCBI lineage: Eukaryota > Viridiplantae > Streptophyta > Magnoliopsida > Ericales > Actinidiaceae > Actinidia > Actinidia polygama. Next base: position 2,001,866 of record BRYF01000001.1, on the reverse strand, counting down.
ACCTTTGCACTTTGACTAAAACAAATACTTTGCATCATGCACCTCAAAAATAGATAGTCAACACCAAACACTTTGAGTCAACATCCACTCTTCCTCTTCTTCTTCAGTTGGTATTCGGTCCATAAAATAAATAGAAGGACATCAAGTGAGCCCCCATTTTGGCCAACATTATAGATAATTTCAATGTTTCGTTATCACTCAATCACGTTTCATTCAATTGGACCCAAGAATTTTCTCTATAGCCCCGATTGTTTTGGGTAAATTTCACTGACCTTCCTGGAGGTTTTCGGCAATTACCAACACTTTCATCATAGTTTTTGAAATAGTAATAACATTTCTTACTTTTGACACTGCTATAATTTTTTTTTGGCAAAAACTACAATATTGCTCTTAAATTGAAGTGTTCTAATTTTTTTTCTTAATACACCAATTAAAATGAATTAATATTTTTTTCTTCTTAAAATATCATTTATTTATAAACTACTCTATTTTTTTAAAGAAAGATTGATCTAAGTAGTGTGTGTTTTAAGTACTAATAATCAAAATATATTTTAAAAATAATCTTTATTGCCCAAATTCATCAAATAAAGTATTTTTTGTAATAAAAAAATTAATTTAAATAGTTTAGTTTTTAAACATTCCTAATCAAAGCCTACTAACCTTGAAGGCCAGTGAAATTTACCCCAAAAAAATGGGTTAGCAAAAATTTATTGGGTCAAAATAGAATGACCCGTGATTGAGTGGGAATGAACAATGAAATTACCTATAATTGTCCCAAAAAAGTTTGTGGGTGTGTTGAGCGTCGCTTGGTGTTCTTCCATTTGTTTTTGGGATAGAATGTTGACGAAAGGGAAATAGTAGATATTGGTTGAAAGTTTATAGTATTGACTGTCTACTTTTTAATCTGCAGAATACATAATGTCTTTTTATTCAAAGTGAAGTATATTTTACCCTTAAACTTGTGCCAATTAAATCACTAAAAATAATATACCTTATAATAATGAGATGTACATTCTAACTCAATATTAAAAATAGTTGTTTCCTACCCCATGGTGCAAGGCAGTTGGTAAGTGCGGAGGCGGACAGGCATAGTGCACGCGTGCGTCCCAAGTTTGAGCCTGCGTTAATCTTGTTATTTACGTGTGGGTTTCACTCCACCTCGGTTTTGGCTGGGATGTTGTTTCGTTCTGGGTGTTATAAAAATAATATAGTTGTTTCCTTGTAATATACTTTCTAACATCATTTTGGATTAAATACATTTTTCCCCTTTAAGTATTGGTGAATTTCTACTTTGGACCTTCAACTATTTTTTTTCACTTTGACCATCAACTATAACATTAGTTGCAGTTAACCCCAATGACTAACTTCTGTTTAGCAAGCAAACATAATTAAAATTGTTATTCCACATGTTGCCACGTTGCAAGACCACCTCCCCCCCCCCCCCAAAAAAAAACAAACTAAAATAAACATAAAATAAAACTGCTAACCAAAACTCAACTTCCCATCCCCACCCCCCGCAAAAAAAAAAAAAAAAAAAAAATACCAAGCACCAAGACCAATAGCCACCACCCAAAAATTAGCTCCAATGCCGCCAGCAAAAACCAGAAGCACTAACACCACAAAGCCCACCCTCTGGCTTCACCACTGCCACCACCCAAAAATAGATTTTCCGCCATACAGAACCAATTCCCAGGCTCCACCGACACCATAAAAAACTTAGGATCCACCGCCGTCTCACAAACTAGATCCACCACAACTACATCGTCGCCACACAAAATATCAACCTCCACCATCACGACTTCGATCCATCGCCACACACACAAACACGCATAGAGAAAGGCTACAATACTACTCACTAAGGCGGTG
>BRYF01000001.1:1942500-1945000 GCA_030159135.1 Actinidia polygama | reverse complement strand
TTCCGTTCATTTGTACACTTTCTGTGGGCCATCTGGCAATCGGATTAATTAGCAATCGGAATAATGGTTTTTAAAGGGAATTGTGGGCCAAGCCCACGGACCAAAGGGGATTGGGCTTTAGGCCCAAAATCAAAAATCGAAGTTCGGGTAAATACCCGGTTGTATTGGCACTCGGCATATGACATCTGCATTTGGATAATTTATTTGGAATATTCCAAATAAGCCAAACCCATTCGGAATTCGAAAAATATGTTATCTTGAAAAGTGTGCAATGCATAGCAAAATAAGCTCAGGGTAATGCTACAGTCACCGAATAGTGTACCAAAGATTTTACCGAATGCACGAAAACGACAGTTTTTTATTTTATTTTTGGCACCAAAACGGTGCCGTTTTGGTGCATTCGGTAAAATCTTCGGTACACTATTCGGTGACTGTAGCATTACCCATAAGTCCAAACCCCATAAGGTTTGACAACTCAAAACTGAGCATTATTTAGGGCTAAATAGCCCAAATGGGCCACATCAACATCAACAAGAAGCCTAGGCCCTTTATGGGATGGGCATTCGTTTTTTAGGACCAAAATGAGCATAATCAACATTCCAAGACTTGGGAACACAAGATGAGTCTCAAAGCCTTTCAATACCAGCTCAATATTGCAGCCAAACCTTCCTTAAGAGGCCCAACAGCTCAAACCTGGAAATTCCTCGGCAACAACGCAGTTCTGGGCCACTTTGGGCAACCAAACAACTGAAACTTATTATATATGTGAGGCATACACAGGCCTACCCATACCTCCTACGTACTACAAAATATATTATTACAAGCTCAATGGATTTCATCTATAGCCAAATCTAGAAGAAAAAAAAACCATTTGGGAAAAACTAAAAACTTTCATGCCATGGCCCAATCAAATGTAGGGTTGTTGAAGCCTAGAAGCAACTTCATCAGGTCCATAAAGATATGGACATGACCAATTTCCAGGCACTCGTGGGCATTTTGTCCAAACCCGGACCAATCTAGCCAGTTCATGCAATTTGTTGGAAGGAAAATCAGGCCCATTTTCAATTTTATCAAGTGGCCAACCTTCTTCCCTAGTGATTACCTTGGGGGATGTGGTTTGGAAGGCAAGGAAATGACCAAGACATGACTTGTGCATCCCTTTCAACAATTCTTTCCTTCTATTTAATGTCTTAAACATGTGTCAACACTTGATTAACTCTGAATGTATTTATACCAGCCATTTCTCCCTCATTTATTCATTCCTTACAAGCTAAACACTTCAGTATACGATTAACCTCCATTAAAGCTCCTTCACCTACCTTCTCTCGTGCCTTTATACTCCTCTCTCAGATATTCTGAACATCCCTTCTGCCTTCTGAATATTCCTTCACCATAAATACACACTTATACACCTTTAAACATTATTTTCATCTAGAAACTGCAAGCTGCCTAGATTTACTATTCACAGTCTTTTCAACAGATGTCACTGCAACTCCCAGGTTGTATTTTTGACTCTTTGCTCAACCATGCCATATTTTACACTTCATTTTCAGTTATTTTTCAAGCATTTATTGTATGAGACCACCTTGGCTTTTTCTTTCTCCCAAATCACTACCACAAAGCTTCTCTTTCTCAACATTCTTACATGTGTTTTATTTATTCCATTTCCCTCTCCTTTGCCCTTTTAGGCTTTCAAAAGCCCACAGCCCATAGACTTTTGCCCTTAGCCGTAAAACACAACCGGACGTGGCCTTTGGTCAGCCGATGTCCTAAGCCCACATTTATGCCAAGCCTAGTCATTTTCTACCCCGTTTTAGAGTGCATTTTGGCCCTCCAAAACAGCCCATACAATGTCTAACTCGCTTACACCAAAAAACCCCAAACAACAGTCTCTTCCCATTTTCTCCTCTATTTAGGTGTGTGATTCCTTCTTGCTAATCGGATCCTCTGTTTTAGACCATATACATACCTATACATCTGTGCACACCAGTTTATAACTGACAAAAAAATAGTTTTACGTTCATTAACTTGAAGGGTCATCAACTTTTAGACAAACTAGAGTCTAATGTTCAAAGTTGAGGGACTTAATAAATAGAAGTGATCATTGAGGGACAAAATAACCCAAAAATAGCTAGTTTAGGGGATAAAAGTGTAATTTAGTTTTAACTAAAATGTAGAGAGGAGGTTTTAGGCTTAATTCTATAAATGCCCCTAAACTATCATATTTTATTACTTTCACCCCCACATTAAAAAAAAAAAGTCTCATTAAAATAATTGAGGCCGAAATACGTGTAATTACTATAATACCCCAAATATCTCGCATAACCCATCTCTCTTCTCTCATTTCAGCGTACTGTCTCTCTTTTCTGTCTGCTCTTTCGTTGCCTGCACTGTCTCTCTCTGCTCTCTCGTTATCTGCACTTGAAAATCACAAAACCTAAATGCGATTTAAACTCGAGAATCAGTTGATTTCGTAGAGTTTCTAACCCTAATCAAGGCT
>BRYF01000001.1:1862500-1865000 GCA_030159135.1 Actinidia polygama | reverse complement strand
TCATCCATCTTGACATAAATCGATATTGATATATATCCGATCAACGTAATTTTTTATCGTATTAAAGTTCTTGATGAGGACTACAATATTAACGATAATTATTAAAATGAGCCTAAAATGGGATCATAATACTTGAACTGCACAGGTGCAATCCATTTTAAGAATAGCTTGGTTCTAGTTCTAATAATGTAATGTTTTGTGAAGCCTTCTCTACTTCTTGGCTGAAAGGACACTAGTGTAATCCAGGATTTTATTAAAAATAATCCAGGCTAAAATAGTTGCCAATTTGGCCTACTTATTTGCCACCAATCTCCAAGAACCTATCCTAGCTCCGACATCACCTACACAATGCGTACTTTCCAATATAACGGTGATAAACATCAGCAGCAGCCAAAGACAGCTTATGAACGATGCCCCTACAGTAAATGAACTGCTACAATGATGTATAATAACTCAATCAAGCTCATTTTCACAATCAAGATTATTTGATTACGCTTCAAGCAATTGCTCCAGATACGACTAGAGGAACCCCATTTAACAAATAGGTGATAATGGGATTCCCTCCACTTATTGCAGAAAACATAAATAATAAACTTTTCATCGGTGATACCATGTCCCACGTTGGTGAGTTAAGAACTGTTAGTCTGATATATAGTGAACCTAGTAGAATATTACTAATAACTTGGGCTTAAGCATTTTGGCTATGTGGTTGAGGCTATCAAGTTGTTGGGTTGTTACAAATGGTATCAGAGTCAACCCAGATCCCATGGAGGGCTCCGTGGCGTGTACTACCATGTACCCTATGTTGACGAGGACCAATGAAGATGTCAGACAATTATTGTTAGTCTGATATATAAAAAGTCTTGTAGTTTGAACTTAAGTATTTTAGCCATACACCATCGCTATTCTTTCAATCTATCTTTGGTAGTTCATGATTTTTCGAGTTCTGAGATGTGAGATTTGCAGTGGAAAATATAATGAAGAGTTTATGTGAGTAAATGTCAATGACATTGTCTGAAAATGATAATTAATCTAAACCAGTTTATTGAATGGGTGGCTCTAATACCATGAACTCAAATGGCTGCCTTGAAATTAGATTAATAATACCTACCAAGGACGGAACTAGGCTTCCGAAGGATGGTTTGGGTAAGCAGTAGGTGTGAAGGGTGCATGGCTTCATCGTTTTCTCCCAGTTTCACCCTCTAATATAATTCCATATCGTTGCTCTAGTTACTAGTACCTTTCTAACATGACTACATTCCAATTGTTGACAAGTTTTCCTTTTCTACAAAGGTGATAACGATTTTCAGAAAATACCATTACCAATTCAAATTTGAAGTATACCAAATTACTTAACATTAATTCTAGTCTAAGAAACACGAACACAAACACAAATACGAATACATACATAACAATTCTAAAAAAATCAAGATAAGAATACGGAGGAAACATGGAAAGAAGAATTATATAACTTATATATATATATAATATAAGACACAAATATTTTTGAATCTTTTAAGCTACATTTCATTATCTACGGTTATAATCCATTTGAGTTAATCGAATGGCTGAGATTTCACCTGAGACTATTTTTTTTTCAAAAAAAAACTATCACTTCATTTTTCTCAAATGTGTAGAACCCACATATGTTGTGATTCAATGGTAAAAATATCTTTAAAGCTGGTCGTATTTTTTACCCATTGAAATATTTTTTTTAGTGGGATCCATACCAAAAAAAATTAAAACACTCATTTCTTTTCTCATTTCCCCCAAAGTAGCAACACTTTTTCAAAATCATTATACTTTCTAATTTGTTCTCCATTTTGTAGCAATATATATCTTATCTAACGTTTATATTTTATCTATTTTTTAGGTTGCAAAACTTTAACAAGTACGCCTAAGAGGTAGTTTTTTTTTTATAGTACCCGTGAACACGAGCAATTACTAGTGTGTGTGTATATATATAGCACTGATTCTTCATAACTAATAGATGATACATAAAAAAACAAATGACAAGACAAATAAGCAGCTTTTCCAATATCGCAATAACTAAGAAAAATCAATAAGGATGTTAAGTATCAATGACAGTCAATACAATCCAAGTAAAAATATCAAAACAGATAAGCATATTTTCCAACATTCAACATCATTATTAAACAAGTTAAATTTGTCTCATGCTATATCCCACATCTTAGTTTTTTATTAACAATATTGTAAGCTTCTCCTTAATAAAAGACAAAACATTTGTATGAATAAAAACCAAGTCCTCTACCGGTTTAGCAGTCATGCCTCCGAAAAAACTTTGTATAATTGTAAAAAGTATCTCATATGTCTCAAGTGTGTCCCTAACTTCACCACGCGTGTCCGTGCAATCAAAATTAATAAAATTAATGGGACACACCAGGTGGTGTACAAAATTAATAAAATTAAATGCATCAAACTTTGAGTTTTTGTTTATTGTGATATATATATATATATATATATATATATATAAAACTCA
>BRYF01000001.1:1850000-1855000 GCA_030159135.1 Actinidia polygama | reverse complement strand
TATGCATCGTTATACATAAGAAATTTAGGGTTTGCTGCAAGAAGTTACTAGATGTTCTTGTGGGCATAGCCAAGTGGTGCCCCAACTGACTCTCGGAGTGTGATTGGTTCATAAGAGAAACCAATAGTTATTGGTGTTTTTTTTCTGATGATTGGTACAGAGCAACACTCTTGGAGCAACCATAACAAATTATAGCCAGGACCCCTGCCACTTTTCAGCCTAATGTGCATTGTTCTGATGAGGTGGTGTCTAAGAAGCACGACACGATATAGACACATGGATGCGTAAATTTTCAAAAAAATAGGATACGGACACTTAGGGGATACGTTGAATTATATATATATTAGCAATTGATAGTCAACATTGTCTTTATAAAATCAAACACGATTAAGTTTTATTTTAAGCCAAAATTATACTATTAACCTAATATTTTATTATTTTTTCACTTTTATTCTGTTTGAAATTTTAAAAATTGCATTATCACGATCGCGTTGTGATATGATACTAAAATAAAAAAGGCACTTATAGTTAGAACTTATTAATTGAACTTATATAAATCCAATACTCACGTGCAAATTAACTAATCATTCGGGTCCCACCAATTCTTTTATTCCCCAAATACCTTTACAGCTATTGCGCCGCACTCGCTATACATGTTGTTTTTCTTGAACAGAGAATGTGTCTATTAGTGATCGATTATTGATTAGTTATGAGCATCGCTCCAAGAGAAAGCATTAGTTTTTTATCTATTGAGTAACGTTCCAAGGGTCCAGTTAACAAATGCCACTATCACACTAGTTAAGATGCAATAAAATATATATATATATATACAAGAGAAAGCATTAGTTTTTTATCTATTGAGTAACGTTCCAAGGGTCCAGTTAACAAATGCCACTATCACACTAGTTAAGATGCAATAATATATATATATATATATATATATATATATATATATATATATATATTTATTGAATTATGTCAATTGGAACTCACAATTATTAATTTATTTACACACTTGTTTATAGCAGGTATAAATGCATTCAATACTTTTGTAGTGAATAAAATATCCAACCTCATTTCTGGGCCGAGCTCCACCGCAAACAATTGACAGATTATCGTTCTACAGCAAGGTCGGAGAGCCACCTTAACACGGTAGTTTGGACGTCGGATATAGCAACCATCTTGACGGGATGTCTCAACCGAACTGTGAGGTTACGGGTAGCATACACCAAAGCCTCCCTTGTCGCCCACACGCTTGAGTTCGAGTTCCTGTGATGTGACGGACTAACCACCAATCACGCTCCTAGAGACATGACTAGGTCAACCGCCTACTCACTCACACAGCAACTGACGCGTCCTTACACGGGCTCGACCGAGCTACACTATAGAAATCACTCATCTCTCCTTTGAAGGTAATCAACACTTTCTCTCTCTCGAGAACAAGAGCAAATACTCTCATTTACTCTCTGCTTCTTTGTTTTCTCTAGTCGCTGACTTGACCGTCGGAGAGTCGTTCCCTGAGTAGTTTTGGAAGGTCTTTCTCATGGTTACTGTCTTGTAGGCTCAGCCAAAAGAGACCAGAGGTGCCGAAAAATACCCTATCTCCACCGCTTTGCCTTGCTTCTATTTTCTACCACCCCACGTTAACCTTATTCTCTCTTTAAATTGATATTTGTGAGATCTTGATTATAAGATTTCAAAACTTTTTTAACAGTCACAAATCTTTCATTTCTATTCTTACACCATTCTATAAAAAGTTTTTAGCTTCCAACGTTGCCCTTTTTCCTAAACGAGTTAGATTAGAACCGTATTCTAGCCTTTACAATTTATTCATAGAACTCACCGCTGCAATCTTCTTAATTGCACAAATAACTAACCCAAAATATTTTATCAATGGGTAACATTAAAGCTTTAAGGATTCATTTATATCATTTTAACCCAAAAAAAAAGACTTTAATCAAGGGTAGATTTGGCATTATAATTCTTGTTTGCTGTTACATGCTAGTGGTTAGCAAAACATCCCACTTAATAACTTAATTAATCATTTCAAAAAATCAAGATTGTAGTTCCTGGCTTGTTAGAACAAAGTGGCTATTAATTTCACCTTAACAAATTTGTGGCAAAAGACTTTTCCAATTTCCTCAAATTTTGGAATTTTTGGCATTCGTTTTCGATTTTAAAAAAAATGAAAACACTAAACCAAACTTGATTCCATTTTTTTAGAAAAATTGAAATTTTGGGAAATTTTCCTTTCACGATTCGAGTGGAATCAAGACTTGTGGAGTTGACACGTCATTTTAGAAGAAAAAAAGAAAAGAAAACAATGGATTCGGTGAAACCACCTAATCGGGATTTTTAAAATTTAGAAAATTGTCTCGAAACATAATATGATCCAAGTCTTTACATAGCACAATGTGGATTTGTACCCACTCCATGGCAAACGTAGCCGGGAGAAAGACAAGAGGATGAGAAAATAAAACAATTTTAATGTATTTTGTCTTTATTAAGGTGAATTTACTCGATTATCTACTTTTATTTAATGTTTTCATCACATAGAAGGATATTTGGGTAAAATTTACTCTAATAAAGATTAAAAAAAAGGAGTGCAAGCGGAGAAAAGGGGAGGGTAAAAAAATCGCTAGCCGGTGTGCCCATGTATAACATTATCACAATCAATCGTAACATTCATCACAACCAAAATAATGCACTTGTTAGTTTGGATAACCCACAAACCACGTAGAGCTACGAGTTGATTTTTAAACATCAAGGGGTTAAATTGCACATGGCCCAAACCACAGGGTGGCAAAGTGAAATTTGCCCTTTTTATGGTCCTTTTTTGGTGTCTCAAAAAAGAATAAGCACAAATATAAAGCATACTATCTTTCCATTTCTTCCTTCATTTTCATGTATTTCTTTCTTTCAAAGAACGTATAACGTTACTGATCTCATTGTTCAATAGATTCACACTCTAAAACACGTTCAAGAAATGGCAAAGAAAAAAAAGAAACTACTGCTAACAAAAGTCAGCATAAATCTCTGTAGTTTTAAACAATCCATGAAATGATTTTCTATTTTTTCCTTTACCTTGGCAACCCACATTGTCTTGTGATCAAGAACATATATTTTCTTCTTTTAGACGCCGCCGATAATAACCTTCTTTGGATTTTTTTTACAATTTTCTATACCAACATAACTGCCTGACAGAAACATTTCACAACTCAGTATGTCTCGTACTCGGGTTTGCGTTTGGGGACGTGTGGAATACGGAGCTTCCCATGGTCGGACTCGGACTACCTCCCATATCCTTAGTTTTGTGAAGAAGAAACGTTCCCGAGAGAATAGTCACAAATCCGCAAAGTTCGGTCACAATCTGTGATGCATTTTGGCTGCCCCAGTCCTGGTGAGGAAGAAAAAATGATTGTAAACTTAAGTATATTGATTGCATAAACCACGAAAAAGAAAGAAGTAAGAATGCAACTTATAACCGAAACTTTGCGTTTATCATCAAGGAACTATTTGGACATAATACAAGAGAGGAACAACATAAAATATAACCAGGGGATAATTGTACATTCGCATTTACAATTATTCATGAAATTTGGTGAATTAATACAAGAACCTAAACAACCAAACACGGCACAGAGTATCAAGAAGCTTTAATTCCACTGGTATCAAGGGCAGTTTTATCTGGAAAAAAAAGAGAGATTCTGGTTCTTGGCAACAAAAACCCGAATTTTTTTATGTTCAAGAGAATATCCGTGGGCGTATCCCATTTGTAGGCGGTATAGATTTTAGTTGATGAAACAAGAGAATGAAGAAACTATTAGCTAGAATTGCAGAGAGATACTTCAGAACCTAAAAGTTTTAGCGAAGTAGGTTATGACTGAATACATGAGAGATATAACTTCAGCAAAACTAGAAATAGGGATGAAGATAAAGAACCTTTTTCAATTAAGAAGATAAAATTAAGCTTGATGGTGGAAGATAATATAAGAGAAACCATTTTCGATAACTTGCGTTAATCATTCATAAAGATGGAGAGATTAGGAGGATTTGGCCAATAGAACAAGTGCAAGTGAAATGGAACTGTGCATTAGAATTCGTAAGTTATCATAGAAGTCCTACTAAGTTACAAGTTAATAAGATTGCCATAAATGCTTCTCTGATGTATGATACACAATGTAAGACAGTTAAGAAATAAAATGATTAGAAAACGTGTAGCTGAAATGATAATGTTGAGATGGATGAGTGTCATTACAATAACAAACAAAATTACTTTGAATAGGAACAACTGGCGAAAATGGATCCATGTAGACTCCTAAAGCAACCGGCACAAAGTCTTATACTGTTGAGCTAAGTTGAGTTGTATTTGCTCAGTGTGATAATGAGATAAACCCCAAGCAAATAGGAAATCAGTACATTTGGGAGTATTATTATTCAAGGGCGGAGCCAGGATTTCTATGTAGTGGGGGCGCAAACCTAGGATCATATATGTATATATTTCTATTTGATAATCAAAACAAATAATTAAATTGAAGGAAAATTAAAAATTAATGTCTAGAATAACCTTTTAAATTTTGAATGTGTTGCGTGATAATTATCTATGTTGTTATCAAAAGAACAAGATGTGAGTGGGGTCGACAGCCCACACTCATCACTGCATGGCTCCACCCATGTAAATCGATCATCGAGATAATATCAGATCTCTAGGGTTCACACTTCAAATGCCACAACCACGTGGTTCTGGCATTTGAAGTGTGAACCCAAAACAGTCGCACAATTTTATAAAACTTCTCAGTTTGTGCAGCTTTAGTTTCATGTTAATATTATGCAAGTGCAGTTACAATTAGCAGCTTTAAAACTCAAAATTACAAAATTTAGACAACAACAGAATGGTACATTTATTAGTTAGCATAAGCATAAAATGTGTTAGCTTACATAAATAATTATTATATATTGCCAAGAAAAGCAAAGATTTCGAGTCAACAGAATAGCATAAA
>BRYF01000001.1:1765000-1767500 GCA_030159135.1 Actinidia polygama | reverse complement strand
AATATGGATACTGTTGATTTTAGAGTCAATTGTTGCACTTATAGTTGATTCATTGAGTTCATATCTGAAAGCTGTGGCAAAATTGGAACACTATTTTGTGTGAAGCCAGTCCTCATTGTCTTTGTGCCATGTGGTTCAGTGAATCAGTCCATTTGATGAGTTATAACCAAATGAGAGAAGCCCCACGCTAGTGTCCGATAGCTTGTGGACTGGCGCTTAGGCTTACCCATCTTGTCCCCACTGGTCCTTGGAAGATATAGCAAATTGCTTGATCTAATCGACTGACAGAGCCAAACATTGAATGAGCGATGGGTCACATTTTGTACTCATCTCATGAAAGGGCTGGCTAGTCGTATTTGAGGATTGGGCTAGTCGTGTCTAGTCACGTGGCGGGCAATTTGAGGGAGGTCGGTCACGAAATTTGATTCGGATCTTTGATTTGAAGAGAGAAAAGGGTCGGAATATGCTTCGGCTAGGCTGAGAAGGGCTGTTTTGTGCTTGATTCATCTCTGGGGGATCTGGTAAGTTGAACCCAGTCATAAGAGAACTTGGGCAATAATCGAAAGCTAGAGTTGTAAATTTTGGGCTGAAAGTGACATTTATCCGATTTGGTGACCTTTTGAGCTGTTGGTTGTTTTCTTTAGGCCTTGAACTGATGTGCTCAGCCACTTAGGTGCATTGGCTTTTCTGTAGGCCTTATCTGCGGGGTGTCAGAGTTCTTTTTTGTTAAAGTGTCCAAAATGGACTGGACTAGCTATTATGTAATTTTTGTCAAACCACTAGAGGTTTTGGGTAGTCATTGTTAAAATTTGGCTAGCTTTAATAGTTGAGCAAATCTCTTACCAAAATTTAGCATGATAAATGGATGTCGCAAACTTGCTGAGCCATCATCAATGTTTGAATTTTTAATACAGTTTGATCCAACGATAGACGATGAGTAATGATGTCAATATGGTATTGTACCAATGTAGCAATGTTGCCATTTTTTTTTTGCATTTTGACACAATAGCTAGCCAAAAAATGAATATGACTTAGCTCAAACCATTGGAGTTGCTCTTAGTAGTTATATGATCGAATCACATTAATCTTAAAAAATAGAATGATCTATGGTGATAATTTACTTGCTATTCCAAAAAAAAATTGATCAAATCATGTAGTTATTTTTTGCTTAAATGATCATTTGCATGATTGGTTTTATAAATCGTAAACTAACAGTTCGGTTTACGATTTTTATGTCACAACTACGGTTTTAAACCGAACTGAACCATATATATTATTAATTATATATAAATAGTATTATGTTTATAGATATTATTATAATAGGTTTAAAATTAATGTAATTTTAGAATTTATCAATAGTACTAAACTAGTATAAGGTATCATGTTTCTCTTAGAAGTTAATTTTTTTGCATCCGATTTTTTATTCTTTATTAGATATTATAAACTTTGGTATTATGTTTTTAAAATGTGAACGGAACCAAACCGAATTAAACCAACCACATTCTACGATTTCATTCGGTTTGGTTTCAATAGTTCAATGATTTGGTTTGAAATTTACTTGATCGGTTAGAAACTGTTTGATTTGTGATTTTTTAAAAATCAGAACAATTCGAAACCGCGATCGCCCTTAGTTTATAAGCCGTTGATGTAGGTTAAGTCGGCCAGCAACTTTTTAATTTTACCATAAAGGTTAGCTAAATGAGTTGGCCGCTGATTGCTAAATCAGAAAAGGGTTAAAATGCAAGTGGACTTCTGGGGAAAAGCTGCTGAAGTTTCCAGCTATTGTTCTTTATTTTCAGAGCTTAGCCCAACGACTTTTAAGGATGTAAAAGTTTTTTCTTTCCTTTGTTTTTTAAGTTTGCCGACATGCCAAATCACCTATAACGTCGACATTGACTTGTGCTGATCTTTGATACTTGGAATGAAGTCTCACATCGCCTGGATACGAAGACTTGTACGGTTGTAACTCCTTATAAACCTTTGGACAATCCTTACTTTGTAAGCCGATTTTCAGGGTTGAGTTAGGCCCATGGATTCTTCTAACATGGTATCAGAACTAGGTTTCGAAAGACCTTCTTTTCTTAGACCGCTCAGTTCACGTTCTCACCGCGAGTAAAGTCTCACACCTCTTGAACCAATCAACTCACACTCTTACCTCATATCTCCACGCTTCAAGCACTTCTTGTTGTATTGATCTTTTGAAATGTTTTCCAAAACCTATACATAAGAGGATGGATGGGGTAATCATATGCTTCCAAAAGAGTTCAAGAAATTTCAATGACAAAACATTTTAGGAAACTTAAGTAAAAAAAAAACTTCAGTTTAACTATTAAAATAAATTAAACAATATAATTTTAATTGTAATAAATTAAAGTTTATAATTTTAATTTGGTAATATTTTAAATCATTCGTTAGTCTCCGTCTAGTTAGGGCTAATGGAACCAACTAGTTATTGCTCAAAATGCACTAAAACCAAGTCGTATATGATTTTTCGCTTTCT
>BRYF01000001.1:1757500-1760000 GCA_030159135.1 Actinidia polygama | reverse complement strand
CGAACTCGTCGGTTGAGGGTTCTGTATGCCGGTGGTTGAACAAAATCAAACTCGTCAAAATTTGATAACAATACTCCCTCCGTCCCATATTAGTGGTCCATTTTGGAGAATTCACCTTTTTAAGAAGACACAATCATTTCATATAATTTATATTAAATTTTCAGTTTTACCTTTATAATAATTGTTTTATGGTAAAATGGAACAAATTGTGTACTTTACTTTGTTGACATTTGGAAATAGACATTTATTTTGTGACAACTCAAACTGAAATAATAGACCAGACGGAGAGATCATAGAGTATATGATATAGTTTTAAGCTCTAAGTTCGAAATAGTGAATACCTGCAAGAGAACAAGAGGAGAGAAGAACAATTCAGGGCCAACAACTTGGTTAGAAACAAGCATCCTACGAAGTGAACCATCATCTTTCTCCAACTCAAGCCACTCATCAAGGGTCTTGACACATTGGGCCTCAATGAACCTCACCCCACAGTCATTGCACTTGATGTAGGGACGGCCCGACTCAGCCCGCCGGAGCCGCCCACACGTGTGGTAGAAATTGTTGAGCCATGTGAACATGGGCTCCTTGATGTTTGGGGTGGTTAGCCCTTGCACTGCTTGGCTTTTGAAGTAGTATACACCTCTTAGGTAGTGAAGCTTCATGGCTTGGTCCATATTGGTTGGATCGTGGACTACGTCTTGCCCGGTGACCCGGCCTGGCCCGACGGTTGAGAGCATGATGCCGTGGACGAGGGGTTGCTCGTCGGAGGAGACCATGGTGGAGAGAGAGAGGTGGTAGGTATAAAAGAAATGAAAGACTGTTGTGGAGTGGTTGCTGTTTATAAATGATGATGCTTGAGATTTTTTCAAATGAAATATTTAATTAAAATAATATTTTTGAAAATAATATATACTTGTTTTGATTTGAAAATTATAAGTCTCAAGTCTTCCACGAGATTTAATCTTGAGAGTGATGGGACATGGAGATCTTTGCAATTGTGGTGAGTGGATTATGGGTTGATGGATATGCCCTTTGTTCTATGTACGCACGATTAAGTATTTTGAGTTTTATTATTTATTTATTTATTTATTTATTTTAATGATTTAAATAATTCGTATTGGAGAATTCTTCGTGAAGTTCAATATTGTTAAAAATAATATTGATCGAATACAAATTGATATCTGTTTAGTCTATTTTAAAAAAATTAATAAATTAGTGTGACACACTGGTTTATATATATTTATCTTTATATAAATTGATATTGATCGACCATTATTCTGTATCCGATCATCGTGATTTTTTATAGTATTAAAATTCTCAATGAGATCCAACATAAGCGATTTACAAAATCAAAATGTGCACAAAATAAAGTTCAAAATACTTGGACTGCAGAGAAGTCCAATCCTTATTCTATTTTGTTCGTTTATTTTATTTTTTGAATTTTTAAAATGGTTACTTATTTTGAAAAGTCAACCAATTAAATATTATATTTTTTTGCTCACTATTTTGAATTGATTTGATAATTTCATTTTTTCACTTTTATAAGTATTCAAATTATTGAAGGATTAAGGTTTGAAAGTTTAAACTTTTTAAATGTACTATCTTTGACTACTTAAAAAATTAAATTCCCCAAAACACGAATAAACAAATTAGAAAGGAAGGAATATATATGTAGAGAGGAGATGGAATTAACAAAAGTAAGAGGATTAAATGAACCGCAAGTTTATGGAGACAAAGTAGATTTTTAACAAATTTTACCAATAATGTAAAATTTAGAGCATCTGGTAGACTTGAGATTGGTCTTCTGAATTAGTCCATTTTTGGTCTGAAAAATGAGTTTTATAAAATTTGAATATTACAAATTATTTTCATTTTTTTTATCAGCAAAGAAAAAGAAATATATTCATCACGACAAAAAAATTAAATCGACATAAACATAGTTGGATTTAGGAAAGCAAAAGGCATCGAGGCATTTCATCAAAATACCTTTTTTTTAAATGTATGAAAATTGCACAAAATAAGCTGATGAAACGAACACATAATAATATAAAATATTTTCAAATAAAGTTCAGGACAACAATTCCATAAAATATCATGTAATTGAAAAGAATATAGAATAGAGATAAACACATGACATTTGAATAATATGAAGCTACTATGTTATGTCCTGAGGTACAAGACCTTCCGACGTGCAGTTCTTACCAAAACTGTAATGTGATGTATTTTATGTCTTTAGACGTTGTTTTTCGAGGTGTTCTTGTTTCCATAATGCTACAAAACATACACGCAAACATATATATGTTTGCGTGTATGTTTTGTAGCATTATGGAAACAAGAACACCTTGAACAATATGTTTGCGTGTATGTTTTGTAGCATTATGGAAACAAGAACACCTCGAACAACAATAAAATATCATCGCATATATTTGTACAATGGTGATATTAATTATTAAATAATGATGCATCTCATATTGGGGTTTGAAACCTACCTATTGCTTAA
>BRYF01000001.1:1715000-1717500 GCA_030159135.1 Actinidia polygama | reverse complement strand
AAGGGAGAATAGCTCAAATTTAGCACTGGTATATATGGATTTTAACATTCCGATTTAAAGTTTTATCATGATAAATTTGACATAACTGTTTGTTAATGTTGTATTTGAATCGAACTTAGGAAAGAATTTGTGGATAAAAAAATAAATTAAAAAAAATAAATTTGAGCAGTTAGATCTTTCAACTTCTTCTTTTCCTTTTCCTTTTCTTTTTTCTTTTCCTTTACATTTTTCTCCTCTAAATATATAAATCAAATGCAACGTAAGAGTAATTTGAAATCTTTTATGTCAAGAATTTGTAACGCTACAAGAAATATATCTCTTCTTTTCCGTTTCACTTCTAAATTATAAAACTAAACATTAAATGCCTTTTTTTTTTCCTTTATTATTTTCATAAGATTGTTTGTACCTAAATGGTATTTTCATACCTAAATGTGACACAAATGATTCATATTATTGCTTAATTAGTGGACTTAAAGTCAGAATTGGTGACTCAATAGATACCACCATCTTGTTTGAATATAATAAATTCCTCCCTCTTTTTCAAACTTCATGTTGGTTTGAATATACATTCCTCTCATTTTCTTACTTCAAGGAATTGTCTCCAACTCTCTTTTCGTACTTCACGTTGGTTTGAATATACATTCCTCTCATTTTCTTACTCCAAGGAATTGTCTCCAACTCTCCTTTCAGACTTCATGTTGGTTTGAATATAAATTCCTTTCTTATCCGTACTCCATGGAATTGTCTACAACTCTCCTACGCGTCATTGTAATGAACTAATTACTAGAAAATTAAAACACCAAGGGTATGTTTGGAGTTCTGATAAGATGGGAGATATCCAGTATTATCCTTTATCATGTGTTTGTGGTGGTTTTTACGTAATGTACATACATGTGCCAGTATGACCTATTCCGAGAACGATGTGACATTGACGTAGAAATTGACCACATTAACTTTATAAAATGAATAATTTTAGTATAAGAGTAACTATAGACTGGATATTGATACTAATTTACTCAAATAATCTTAATAATATATAATATTGGATATGATTGAAGGTAATATAGTAAATTCACTTTATTCATAATTAAATTTGTTATTCCAAATCGTGTATTGGATTGGATATATGTGAGAACTTGTAAACCAAAAGATTCACCCCAAACATGGGATAGAACATGACATTTTTTATCCCATGATATGGCTTGTATTACTATATTATATCCGCTCTCTTTTTTATCGGAACCCCAAATATAGTTCAAGGGGTTAGCCTGATGGTCTAGGTCTTGGATTTGGAGATCTGCTCTCTTCCAAAATCTCAAGTTTGAAATCTCTTAGGTACTATCAATTCATAATAAGTTGGGTCAATCTATACGAGGTTTTAATCCGATTTTAATTGGCCACAAACTGAAATATTAATTTTAAAATACGAAGTTAGTGATAGAATAAATAGCAGCAAAAGAAAAGACGGAGAAATCTAGAAATATATGTATATAGTATATAAATAAAGAGAGAATATATAAGAAAACGTGAATTGGCTTTGCCATTCAATACGTATCGATTAATAATCGATTAATATATATATATATATATATATAACATTAATTTTTTTAAGAAAATGTTTTATACACAAGGGGTATAATGGAGAATGTCAAAATGGAAAGTTGTGGGCTCCATGGCTAATAAATTAAAACTGGAAGCTGGTTCCCATTCAGATGAACGTGTTTCAGTACCAAAACATTGACCACTATTTGACTTTAAAATAAAATTAAATATTTGTATAGTTTCAACTGCAAAAGGAAAATATTATGAATATAAAATCATATTAAACATTCAAAGAATTTAAAGCCAAACTGAATGTTAAAAGAGTGCGACCTCAATAGAAGAATGTTTTGGGTGTTTGGCTACCAATCTATACTTTCCAAAAGCAACCCAACTGTGAAATTTTTCCCAAACTTGATCATTACTGGAATATAATTTCTTCTTGATTATAATATCACTAGTAATTATTCGTGCGTACTGGCACTTTGCTAAAAAAAAAAATCACATTAGAGTTTTACAACCTAAAAAACAGATAAGATATAAATATCATGTAAGAGATACATTGCATGCATATACGAAGAGATACATTGCTACAAAATGAAAAACAAATTTAAAACTATAATGATTTTAAAAAAGAAATAAAATGGAATTTTATTTTTTTTGAGTGTGGGTCCCACTAAAAAAATAATTTCAATTGGTAAAAAATATGCCTAGTTTCAGAGATTTTTTATTTATTAAATCACAACTTATATGGGCCTCACACATTTGAGAAGAAGGAAGTGATATTGTTTTGGAGAAAAAAATAGTCTCATGTGAAATTTCAACCATTGGATTAACTCAAATAGATTCCAACTATAGATAGTGGGAGATAATTTAGAATATTCAAAAATATTTGTGTGTTATATTATAGATTAGAATTTAGCTGACTCATTACTGTAATTAAAATAATATAAAGACTGAA
>BRYF01000001.1:1692500-1695000 GCA_030159135.1 Actinidia polygama | reverse complement strand
AAGACTAGCCCTAATGATTCTATTTCTATGGCAACAACCGGCTTTCTCTTGTTCACATGTGACTAATCTTTATATGATGATCTTGTATAGGAGAAAAAAAGTTGATTTCTTTTCTTAATCTATTCATCATTAAATTGAAACATGTTAGGATAAATTTCACTGACCTCCCCCTGAGGTTTCTGATAAATGCAGCTACATCTCTTGTAGTTTTAAAATTGCACTGACCTCTCTAACTTTTTAAATTATTATCAAGATTCCTCCTAGAGTTATTTTTTGTGCAAAAATGACAAGTTGCACTTAGATTTAGGGCTTTAAAGTTTCTTCTCTCAATACATCCATTAAATAATAATAAAATTTTCTCAAAACATTATATATTTGTAAGCTACTCAATGTTTACTTTTTATCAGTAAATAATTTCTTTAAAAAGAATTGATCTAAATAGTTAAAAAGTACTCATAATCACAATGTACTTAAAAAATAAAATTTTGTTACCAATGTGATTTTTTTTATAAAAAAAAAGCATATTTAAATATTTTTAAGTGTTTTTAATCCAAACATACTTAAAAAATAAATTTGTTATAAAAATAAAAATAAAGAGAGAATATTTATTTATTTAATGAGTGTATTGAGAAAAAAATTTAGAAGCTCTATATCTAAGGAAAAGTTTGGCATTTTTGCAGAAAAAATAGCTCTAAGGAGGAATTTTGATAACAGTTTCAAAAATAAGAGAGATTAGTGCAATTTTAAAAATTACATGGATGGAGTCTTCATTTATCAGTAACCTCAGGGGAGGTCAGTGAAATTTACCCAACATATTTCCTATACTTTCAAGGTTCATTAAAGAATTAGCTAGTTGAGTGAAATTGGATTCAAGCTAGGAAGTTAGATTAATATTCCAAATCTAAATAAAAGGATGTTGCAAATTCACCATTTTTATTTTGAGTTAATTTAAATTCAAAATTCTTAAATTGGCTAGTTATGAACAAACCTTAATGCTCTGTTTGGGTGTTCGATAAATTTGAAGTGAAGGAAGAGAAAGGAAAAAATCAAATATGTTAAAGTAAAAATACTAGTATCTTTTTATTCTATTTACTTGAACTCAAAATATATAAAAATATATAAATAAATTTATAATTTATCATTTCATTCCATTTAGCTGAACTCCAAACATATAAAAATATATAAATAATTTTATTGTTATTTTGTTTTTATGTAAATCCTTTTGCCCCTATTATTAATTACTGTAGAGAAATCTTACTTGGTTTGGCCATAAGTAGTAGTAGGCCCCACCATTAGCCACAAAACAATGAGTGCAATTATGAGCCCCACACTCTTATTAGTCTAAATACACGAACCCAATATGAAATAGTGTGATAAATCTTATTAGAAGTAACAGACTATATATTTAGATCAATAGGAGAGCAGTTAATTGCGAGATCATAAAGTATCATTCGACCGAGTTAGGGTGAGCGACATTGACAAACTGTCGCTTCTTAGTAAATTCGAGTGGCATCATCATGCCGTTGTTAATGTAGGATACTGCAAAAAATACCAAAAACAATACTGCAAAAATCCAATATACAAAAACCTAAATTTTGGTTGCACAATTTTACTCCTTTCAATACAAGGGCAGCATTTTGATCAAGGGCGGAGGCACACGGTGCCCAGAGGGGCCACCTGCCCCCCCCCCCCCCCTTCAAGTTTGAAATTTTTTTTTTAGCTATAGTTTTAAAAAAAAATACAATTTTTGCCCCCTTAAAAATTATAAAGGCATCCCCTTAAAAAAAATTTAATTTGCCCCTAAAAGTTTTTTCGAGCTCCGCCACTGGTTTTGATCGTAATCCACCCCCACGCAGCCCTAGCCCTTTGCTGTCGTTTTTCTCCTTCTCTTTCTTCCTCTCTCACTAAAGTCTTTCTTGGTCGAAAACGAAGCCGCTGCCGTCGTCACTTCTCGTCGCTCCCAATCAAAAATAAGCCTTGAACGCCCGCCCATAAGGCGAGTTTTGAACTCCAAACCGCTGACTTCAAAGAGCAGGGATGATACCGTATGGACTTGAGTGCATGACCAGAGCTTGACACGTTAGTAAATAAAAAGAGTTTGTAAACTTTATACAATATTTTCCTTTCGAGATGGTGCGGCCAGAGTTGCTGATGTGTTTTAGCCACGTAAGTATTTTGGTTAGTAATATTGTACTATTTCCTTTGTTGTTAACAAATCCAAGTGCTAGAAAGTGTGAATATATATAACTATAACTATGGATTATGGCCTTATCAGGGTGGACATCGCCACCGAGCTATCGTTATGAAGCAAGTTTGGTGGTCCCTGTGTCGGAGCTTGGTCGAGCCATCACCGAACACAGGCACTGTCCGAGCTAAGGTCATTATTACTCCAGAGTTGTAGCTATTTAGTAAGTTCGATGGAATAACTGCGCCAGAATTTGAGCGAGGGGCAACGGTCGGCGGCTATCTTGAAGCGTGTCAGGAGACAGAAGGTAACTTG
>BRYF01000001.1:1650000-1652500 GCA_030159135.1 Actinidia polygama | reverse complement strand
AACAAAAGAAAAGCAAAAAAAAAAAATCAAAATATTACAGGAAAAAAGAAGTTAAAAATGAAAAAGGTGAAAAAATAAGATAACATAAAATATATTTATTATATAATGTAAAAAGTTAAATTAATGTTAAAATACGAAAAAAATAGAAGGAAAAAAAGATAACAAAAAATACATTTATATATAAACAGGAAAATAAAAAACAAAAAAAGAAGGAAAAAAATTAAAAAAAATGTCAAAACATTAAAAACGTAAAATAAAATGAAAATAGAAAGTAAAATTAAAAACAAAAAACTGAAAAAATTAGATAAAAAAGAAAAAGGAAAACAAAAAAATAGTATAAAAATGTTAAAAATTTAAAATAGAGAAAAATATAAAAATAAATAAAACATAAAAGAAAATAATAAAAATATATATCTAAAAAAAAATAGAGAAGATAACAATAGAAAAAATAGAGAAGATAAAAAAATAGAGAAGAAAAAAAATTAAAAAATTAAAAACATAAAAAAAAAAGTCAAACAAAGAAAAACATCAACAAATAAAAAGATAAAAAAAAAACACAAGCAAAGGAAAAATTGAAAAAAAAAAAAGATAATAAAAATATATAACCAAAAAATTATAGGTTAAAATAACTCAAAAAAATAAAAACAGAAAAAAGCAAAAAATATTAAAACAAAGAAAAACATTTCAAAATTGAAAAAATAAAATAAAACAAAAAAAACAGTAAAACAAAGAAAAAATTGATAAAAAGAGGAGAAAAGAAAAAGAAAGAGCAACAAAAATTTAATAGGAAAAAAGGTAAAAAGAAAAAAAAGAAAAAAAAAGAGAGTTAACAACTGAAATAAAAAACAGTTAAATATTAAAAACTGAAAAAAGGAAAAAATAGGAACACAAAGAAGTTAAATTGAAAAAATATTAAAATATTAAAATACAGGGAAAAAGAAAGAAAGAAAAGCAAAAAAAAGTAGAAATATCAAAATACAGAAACAAAGAAGATAAAAATGAATAAGGGGAAAAACTAAGATAACATAAAATATATTCATATATAAAATGTAAAAAGTAAAATTATTGTTAAAAAATGAAAAATTTGAAAAAAAAGATAACAAAAAACGGAAAAAAGAAGGAAAATAATTTAAAAGATATTAAAAAAAGTAAGCAAAAAGATATAAAAGAAATTATAACAAAATTAATAACAAAAAAAATGGTATAAAAAATTTTAAAAATTGAAAAACAAAAATAAAGTAAAACGAAGAAAAACATAAAAAAAGATATATAAAAATAACAAAAAAAAAAAGCAAAAAGTTAAAAAAAAGAAGATAATAAAAAGTATATGTCTAAAAATAAAGAATACAACATGAAAACAATTCAAAAATTTAAAACAGAGAAGAAAAAAATAATAAAACAAAGAAAAACTGAAACAAGGAAAAAATCTGAAAAAAGAAAAAGAAAGAATAAAAAAAATTAAAAGGAAAAAAGAAAAAATAGGAAATAAGGAATAAAGGGAAAAAAGTAGATAAAAAGGAAGAAAAATAATTTACAAAAATAAAATCAAGGACACACAATATTGAAAAAAACTATATAGAAAAACAGATATAACGAAAGAAAAAAACTGTAAAAAAGAAAAAATAAGAAAAGAAAAAAGTTCAGAAATTTTTAAATGAAAAAGAATTACAAAAAATAAAAACAAAATTACAAATAAAAAACAGAACAAGTAGAAAAAAAGAGATGACAAAAGAAACAAACTGTAAAAAACAGAAGAAAAAAAAAGGAAAGAAGATAACATAAATTCAGAAATTAAAAATGGAAAAAACAAATTACAAAAAAGAAAAACGAAATAAAAAATAATAAAAAAGGAAAAAGAAGAAAAAAAAACAAAAAGAAAAGTAGATAAAAATAAAAAATAATAAAATTAGGGAAAAAGGAAAAATAGTTAAGAAATTAAAAGAAAAAAAAACTGTAAAATAAGTTTAAAAAAGAGAAAAAATGAAAAAGGTTTAAAAAAAGGAAAAGAAAAAATGTAGGCAAAAATAAAAAAGGTAAAATTTGAGGAAAAAAGGAAAAAAAAATTAAAAGAAAATAACTATATATATTTATAATAAAAAGAAAGAAAAAAAGTTTAAAAAATAGTTAAAAATAAAAATGAAATTAAATACAGAAAAAGATCTAAAAACAAAAAAATAAGGAAGAAAACGAAAACAGGCAAACAAATTAAAAAGGGAAAAGGAAAAAGGAAAAAAAAAAGATAAAGAAAGGGAAAAAAACTAAAAATAGAAAAACAAAAATCCTAGATAAAAAAATAAAAACAAAAAAAGGAAAAATTGAAAAAAAGAAGATAGTAAAATATATATCTAAAAAAAAATTAGATTAAAATAATTCAAAAAATAAAAACATAAAAAGGCAAAAAATAATAAAATAAAGAAAAAATAGAAAAATAGAAAAGCAAAAGGAAAAAAACAGGAATAAAAAGAAGATATAAACAAAAAAAGTTGTAAAAAAAAGACAA
>BRYF01000001.1:1635000-1640000 GCA_030159135.1 Actinidia polygama | reverse complement strand
AATGCAGAAAAGGACGGAGGATGGTTTTCTTGCTAGTTATTTGGTCACATATGTTGAGGAAGTTAATGCTCAACGTTTATGTTATGAAGAGCATTGACTTGAATTTGTAAATGGGATAGAACAATTGTATGCTATCTTCTGTTGATAATAGTTTTTATAATTGGATATTTTTATATTTTTGTGATATTTCTGACATTTTCTGTTGGTCGAAATTGATATCGTTTTCTAGATGTTTGTTCCAACTTTTTTATTTAACATACGTGCAACTCTCAAGGTTAGAATCTGCTTCTTTCCGCAACCATGGAAGTCGATAATTCTTTCTTTCTGTTTAGGACCTTCAATGTTTCAGAGTATATATAAGCGTCTTTTTCTAACACGAGTGAATTAGTTAACATATTCTTTATTTTAGGAGCTTTGTAATAGTGGATACCGTTTGCTACAAATCATACCGTTTGCTATGGGTATGATTTGATTTAATGAGTGACACAGTACCATTTTGTCTTTGCATGGCATTGGATAGTGCAAATTCATCTAGGGTAAGGCATTGAGATTGGATATATTAGAAAGATGACCATTCTTCTGGCCACTGATGTTTGTAATTTTTTCCTAATAGTCTTCATGAAGAGAGAGAGAGAGAGAGAGAGAGAGAGAGAGAGAGAGAGGTATTTCTTTTATTGAAGCCGAACAGAATAATGAGAGAAGAAAAAAATGAGTGTTCACATGAGAAACACTAAAACAAATCGTGTTCGCAGCACTAAGAATCATGTATCGATAAAGATAAGTGCTCTACACACTGTGTTTTTTGGGGGTATCCTCATGTTTGCACTTTTTTCCTAAGAAGCTCACTGGTGTCAATTTATGGAAACCTCCCAAAGTTTTACATAATAATACACTCTTTTTTTCAAACAATTTCAAAGCTCAGCGGGTTCAACCGTTTGATTAATATCTTATTTCTCTGTCAATGTTTTTCTTGATTATACTTCCATCAGAACCAAAGTACGTTCCTGCTAAACTTTGTTGGCTTTTGGTTGCAGAATCAATTTGGAAAGCTTGAGAATGATCTTGATCGAGGAGATGGATTGTGGACTGCACATTAAAACATGGTGGCTGAGAGTTTATACAAGGTATGAAATGGCTCTCGTTGTTTTTTCCCCTTTGTATTAAGAGTGTTCTGGCTTGGCAAGCCTTATCTCTATGCATGGGAACGTAAACAATTTTTATGGAGCGGATACGAAAACCCAGGTAATTGTGATTAGAGAGGAAGTGGGCTAAGATGTTTGGTATTTTGGTGGTTTTCAATTATATATCCCCGTTAGTACTTGTTCTCTTTTGATCAGGTTTCAGTATATCAAGGGGGTGCAAATCTGTATTGAGCTTTTGTAACTGGAGAAAGTTTTATATGTATTCCTGTGCTTATTCGTCTTCTTGATGAAGAAAACAAACTATTCTTTGTTGTTTTTTTTTACTTGAGAAGTTTACATAGAAACCCCCAGGAATATACCCTGTGAACAAATTGAACCATGACTTTCTAATTTTGTCAATTAGAGGGTGTTTGTTGTATTAAAATTTATTAGGGTAATTTTCATTTTATACCCTCCAATTTTATCTGAATTTCACTTTCGTCTGTCATGTTTTAATTTAAACATGTCAGCGTCACTCTGAACTTCAGAGACAGTTGCAATGTAAATCCTTTGTCCGCACCCGTGAGAATATGTGAATGGAAATAGAGATCATTTTTTTTTACATTTTCGGAGATAATTTTTTTACCCTCGTAGATAAATTTTTTTATATTATCGAATTCCTCTTGTCAAGAGGAACATAGAAAGTATTATATTTTTATCAAACGGTGAAAAAATTTACTAAAGTTAAAAGAATTTTATGTTTATACTAATTTGAAAACTTTATTGTGGGCATGTGCATACCCAAGTGATGTATTTTCGATCACAAATTCTAACAGATGTGAATAGAGAGTCTACATTGCATTGTTTTTAAAGTTAAGGTTTTAATATGTTCAAATTAAAAAGTGAGGGATGAAAGTGAAATTTAGGTAAAAAAGTCAAAGGGTGAAAAATAAAAAATACCCAATTTATTATTTAAAAGAAGTAGAAAAATATCAAAATAGAGCTTTTAAAAGTTATTTTTTTTTAACTTTTTATTGGGAATGGAGCATCAAAATGGAGATTAGTGGGTGCCACGTGGATAGTTTAAGCTCCTTCACTGCCAATTATCGGATATGGACGGAGAGTCGTGATACAACGACAAAAGGGTAGGGTTCTTGTGGTTTAATTTGTTATCGAGTTCAAATTGCATTTTTTTTTATGCAAGTTACCCTTTTTTTTAATTATTTTTGTAATTTAGCTTTTTTGCTCTATATCCTCATTTATGATGTGGTTGGTTGTTGGTTCTTTAGTGTAACCGTGCTGTGTTCTTTAAGTACCATCTTTGGATATTATTGAAGTGAATTTCACAACCCTAAGGCTGTATTTGGATTCTAGATTTCATGAAGGAAAAAAAATAAAAAAGTTAGACGGGCTAACAGTTCGGGACCATCGGATCAAGTATTTTTTTTCATTTCTATTTTTTTCTTTCATTAAATCTTTAATCAAAACACAGTCTACGAAATATGGCTCCACAGTTGTCCCTGTTTTATCAAATCTTGATCACACTAATGATTTTTTGAAAGGATGGCATCACTAGAACATCTCTCTCTCTCTCTCTCTCTCTCTTTATTTTTCACATAGATAGATTCAATCCCTTTGACAATTAGTTTTTGTTAGATGAATTTTCAGAAAAAATCATGTTTGTCCCAAATCTATATTTTACTTGGGGCCTTTCCATGAACTCCCATACGGGCTTGTTATTTCACCAGGTACATGGCAACTTTTTACTGTACAAAAGCATCAAAAGTCGACGTAGATTTTGGTAACATTTTATAGAAAGATTTAGTTCATATGGAAACACTAACATTTTCATTGTACAACTTTTCAAGATCCAATAAAGTTTCTAAAATAAATTCATCCTACCAAAGGTCTTTTAAGTTATTAATTCTTCGAAAAACACACAACAAATGTAATTTGATCGATGATTGACCAGCAATTCAAGCCGGAGTGACCCTGTAGTTGCGCAAATTTTCCAAAATTAGAAATGTCCATATTTAATGGGAAACAACCCAATGATCAATACTCACTGCTTCGTCGTGACTAAGATGAATTTCATCAATGTTTCATTGTTTAGGACTTCAGGTTTGGAAAAATTTTCATTTTTAAAAAGATTACACCGGTTAATCTATATTATAAATCACAATTCATTCTGAAGTTAAAAACTATCTCCCACTATTTACGGTTGAAATTCATTTGAGTTAATCAAACGGCTGAGATTTCACCTGAGATTTTTTTTTTCCGCCCAAAACTATCACTTCCTTCTTTTTAAAAATGTGAGTCTCTCATAAGCTATGATCCAATGGTCAAAAACTTTTAAAGCTAAGCATATGTTTTACCCATTTGATCATTTTTTAGTGGAACTCACAAAAAAATACTAAAACACCTCTTGTTTTTCTCTTTATTTCTCTCAAATTAGGAAAAAAAATTCAAAATTATTGTAGTTTCTAATTTGTTCTGTTTTTTATATTATAAAACTCTAACGAATACACTTAAGATGTGATCTTTTTTTTTATGTAGTGCATGTGGCCATAGGCAATTGCTATCTGATTTGGGCGAGTTTTTGGTAGAATGTTCCTTTTTCTTAACCCAAATCTTTCAGTTTTTTTCCGAACTGGAGCTTAACCCAATTGCTTAATTAGCAAGAAATTACTTTTTTTTTGCTTTTCCTAAGTTTAGATTAGGGTTCTCTTCCAATTCTACTTCACAGTCACAGTGCTGAACATGTTTTTCAGAAATGAAACTCTCCGATCAACAGTATCTAGAGCATGATCCAAGTGTTGTTCAAGAATATAATCCCCTTCTTCCCCGTTTATTCCTCCAGGTAAAAGGAAAACCCCAGTAGCCAAAATCTATAAGATTGCAAGAACCTACAAAATTACAGACATTTAGCCTGTAGTTTGTAAAGTCATCAAAAAGCCCGCGGCCTAGTTGATTTTGGCCCGGTTCATGGCTTAGAGAGCCCAATTCTGGCCCAAGCCCAAGATAGTATGAGTTGGGTCTGAGTCTAATTTTGAAGCTCGTGACCCACCTCGAATGCATTATTTTTTATAACATTTTATGTTTTATATGTAAAAAATCAATATCTATGGATGATTTCATGTAATTACGCATTATTTTTTTATCTTCGATATTTGTAGTCTTTTAATTTGGAAAAAAAAATATATTTTTAAAAGAGTTATTTAAAGGCCTGTAGGCCCAGGCTCATTAAGATCCATGAACAAGACTTGGGTCTCATCTTTTTGACCCATAAGCAGGCCAGACTCAACCCGACCCATTGACCCGTCAAAACCCATCAAGTCCAGCCCGATAAAATACAAGCTGGGTCGACCCGACCCAGTCCATTGACGACCCTTAGTAGTCTGTATTGCGACTTCAGCAGACCACAAGATCGCATCAATGCTGGAGCTGAGTCACTCATGCTCGAATTACGAAGCGATCAATGACAATGGGATTATCTGACTTGGTAACTATTATTTGAACCTTTCTTGTTCAGATTCTAATTGAAATTGGGATTCGTTGTTTCACAGGGATTTAAAGTCGGGAATTTTCTGCCTGTTTGAGTTGCTTTCAAATAAAAACTT
Organism: Actinidia polygama; assembly: GCA_030159135.1. NCBI lineage: Eukaryota > Viridiplantae > Streptophyta > Magnoliopsida > Ericales > Actinidiaceae > Actinidia > Actinidia polygama. Next base: position 1,635,259 of record BRYF01000001.1, on the reverse strand, counting down.
TTGTGATGGTAGTGCTTGGGCATGATCTTATGTAGCAACATATATGGACTAATAACGTATGCTATGTGGGCCTATCAACAGGTGCGGTTGGTGCCAAATGTTGCGCTTTGCTACTCAAATACGATCATATCACAGTCAGTGGCGGAACCAGGAGGGTAGTTCAGGGGGGCCAAAGTATATTTTTTTTTAATATATTTCAGAGGGGGCTAAAGTGTAAAAAAAAATTCCTAAAAAAAATTTTGTAATTTCTTGAAAGTCA
>BRYF01000001.1:1620000-1625000 GCA_030159135.1 Actinidia polygama | reverse complement strand
TCATTCAAAAATATTTCTCACAAGTTTGAATTACATTATATAATGGAATCTCTTAACCACCAGAGGCCCACATCTTTGAAAAGAAAGAACTGATAGTTTTGAGAGAAAAAAAATAATCTCATGTGAAATCTCAGTCATTGAATAAATTCAAATAGATTTGAACCTAGATAGTAGGAGATAGTTTTTGAATTTAAAATGAGTTGTGATTTATATTATAGATATTGAGACTAACCAACATGTAGTGGGCGATGGATAGCATTACCCAATGACGAAACTCATACTAGATAAGATAAACAATGACATGTGGTAGGGCTGACCAGTAATATCTCAATCAATTGGCAAAGACTAAATCATAGGATAAGGTTGAAAATACGTGTTTAAGGACTCGGGTGTCAAATTGTTGAGGCAGAGGCAGAAAAATGAGATTATTAAAATAAAATAAAATAAAATAAAAACAGCAAGTTTGATATCTTCACACACAGATCCAATTCTCAAAACCAAAACATATACCCCAAGCAAATGACCAAAATAACCTCACAAAAAAGGATAAATTACACTTTACATCCTCGTATTTCAACCAAACTTCCTTTTGTGACCTTACTTTCAAATTTGCCAGCACCATTCTACTTTAGATCAAATGTCAATGTCTTCTTCCGTTCATCTTTTATTCAATAAGTACCGACTCACAAAGAGGCCACCAGACCTTTAAATGAGCGAAAGATGAATTGAAGACACTTGAACTAAGGTGTATGGATTGGCTGATGTAATTGAGAGTGAAAGGTGCAAAATAAAATTTATTTAAATTACTTGGATGCAAAGTGTAATTCATCTCACATGAAAATTATAGTACCCCAGAATTACCTTGTTTTGTTTAGGCTAGCTTTTTTGAGATTTTTTATATGCATTTTTTTTTTGAGTATTTTTTGATTTAGTGAATCATTTGATCAAAATTTATATTTTTGGGGTTTCTCTTGAATATGAAAACATAAAAATTTTCCTTAAATTTCAAAAAAAATATAATTTATCAAGTAAAAATAATATTTTTATCTGTGAACTTTTTAAAAAAATAAATTCCTATCATAACAAAAATTAAAAAAAAAATAAAATTTTGATCAGATTCCGCTAAATACAAAAAACTTAAAAGTAAAATCACCTAAAAAGTCACAAACCCAAACAGGGCAATTTCTCAACTTCTACGAACTACAATTCCCCGCATGAAAGCTAAGCTTATAGACGGAAATTAAATAGGCGAATTCTCTCTATAATTTGAATTCAAACATAAATCATGCTCATCTAGAGAGAGAGAGGGAGAGAGAGAAGGGATCACCGGCGTAGACGCAAGTGACATAGATGAGAGACTCCCTGGGACCAGACATGGCCTCCAGTGGTGTTGCGTACCCAGGTCCCCCCTTGCAGCACTCATTAGGATTCACCACCACCTCCGTAGCCATCTCCCTCTCTCTCCTCTCTCTCTCTCTCTCTCCAATGGCCGGGATAATATTTCTGAAAACCCACCTCAAATCGATCTCTCACCCGCACACTGACACACATAGTAATGGACCGCGTTGTCCTGACGTAGCAGGGTCTTCGTTGTCTGCATGTGGGCGTAATTGTGCGCTCTGTACAATACAAGATAAAATTTGTCCAGGGGGGATGTATACTATACGCTGTAACGATTTGTTCTGAAACTTCTCGTATATCCGAATTTGGATACTGTGAAAACTTGGTGAGTGTTCTTAAAATGTATAAAATGATATTATTTTATACATTTTAAAAACAGAATGATATTATTTTAATTAATCATAAACGACGTCGTTTATGGTCATAACAAAAATAATTCCAAAAACACTCCACCGAGCCTTATATTATAGTGTAATCGACGTCACTTTGTACACTTCAAAAATAAAACGATGTCATTTTAATTAATCATAAAACAACGTCGTTCATGGTCATAACAAAAATAACTCTAGAAACACTCTACCGATTAACGGTTGTGATTTGGTCGTTGGTTGTGTTTGTCTAGAGGCGACTGGTGCGGCAGAGGATCAAACTTAATAAGGTATATTTCATTTTTACCCCTAAACTATAGCCGAATTGTTTACGTCATTCCTAAATTATTGATTATATCAATGTCGTCCCTCAACTATTTTTTTATTCAATTTGGTCTAATTATAGATTTTTGTCCAAATCATGAATGACCGACCGGCTACTGGTGTACTTTTTAAGGGTAAGACTTACATTTTCACTCAGTTGGATGAAAATCTCTAGCAAAAAATGTGTACATATTCTCTCTTTATATCTACATTAAACTAAATCTCCCTAAATTTGATTGATGATTTTGAGTCATAATCAAAGAAATTTGAAGTCCCAACTCTGAATTTAGCGCACTGTTTATTGGATGGATTAATTCTATCGTCCAAAACAAAAAGTAGGTGAGGCACATGTGATTATGTCGTGAAAAGTCATAAATATCCCTTAATTATACTAACATGGTCGGTTCTATCCCGAAACTGTGTTGGTCGTTGTTTTTCTGTCCATGATTTGGAGGGAAATTTATAATTAGACCAAATTGACAAATATTGAATAGTTAAGGGATGACATAGACACGACCAATAGTTTAGGAACAACATAAATAATTTGGCTATAGTTTAGGGGTTAGAAGTAAATATACCCAACCTTGATACAGCCGATCGACAACGTGGCCAACGCTGATTGGTGTCTCTGAAACTTTACTAATCTAACGAGGGTGAATCGTACGGCCTTTATTGTTCCACATGTTTGGTCATCGTTGTGTTTGGCTAGAGGCGACTTGTGCGGCGTGTGTATCCAAAAACTTGAGTGGGCCCGATTTCATTGATGACCAGATCAGATAAATCCTAGGTGATTGTAAACTCGTGCAAGCGTATAGGGTTTGGTTGATTTGTGAAAAGAAACAAATTTAAGAAAAACAAGGGAAAATTAATTTTCCTTGTCTCTTGTTTTTTTTTTTTGAACTCGATAGAGTTAGAGGTGAAAGCGGCTGACAATTTATTTAACAATAACGATACAGTGATCACATTTATACATTATATTTAAATATCATTTGCTGTGACATCTTATAAAATCTAATCGCATATGTTATGTGGTATCGGTAAATAACTTTTCAAAAGAAATTAAAGTAGGTTTAATATGCGACTTTGAGTTATGTCAAAGAAAACTTCTTTAATTGCCCGCAACAATCATAGTTGTTTGTTACTAAATTTAAATAGCAGCATATCTTTCAGATGCAATAAGATAATCAGGACCGATGCGCAGGGGCGGAGCCAGGATTAGGGGTCAGAGGGCTAAAGTGTAAGAAAAAAAGAATTAATATATTTTGGAGGGTTAAAGTATAAAAAAAATAATTTTTAATATAAATTTTGTAAGTTTTTAGAAGTGAGGGGGACTGTAACCCCTACTAGGCCCCTCTTGGTACCGCCCCTGCCGATAAGTCTATGATAAGTCTATGATAAATTTTAAAAATATAACATTTAAAGTTATTAGGAATTAAAAGTCAAGGCCATAAAAAATAAAACAAAGACAACAATACTAATTGACTATAAGAAATATATATAGTTGTTTATGTCCTTTTAAATCTTGATATATACAAGACACTAAATAAAAAAAATGATTATTCTGTATATATTTGAGATTTATTATTAGTAAATAATACAAAATATATATTAAATAATATAAAATATAATAAAAATTATATATTACTCTAATGAGCCGGAGTTGGGGCAGGCATTTGGACAGAGGTTTGCAAAAATATCCTTGCCCCATTTTTTTTTCTCATCCCCACTTTATCTCCATGAAAATATGCAGTTGTTTGCTTCGATCGGAACAAAGGCGCGGAGTTTATTGTCACATCTATGGGTCAACAACCAATATAGATTATACCATAACTTTATGCTTGGTTTAACTCATATAGAGTTTTTAACTAAAATTCATTAAAAAAAATCTTAATCATCCTTATATTGAATATTAAATATCATTATATAAATAAAATATTTTTTTATCGAAACAAGTTAGATTTATTATCTTGTTAAAAAAGATATAAAATTGGTAGTTTTGGGGGTAAAGTAAAAAAACTTGAATAGTTGAAGGGATAAAAGGAATAAAAACCTTGCTTCGGCCAGAGAGCCAATACCATTGCGACGCGTAGGTCCGGGCGAGTCCGGATATGACGACTCGTGTACCAGACGACTCACACAAGAGACGGGACTTTCACTGATACCCTACTATCGTTTCTGGACCTTGATCGGACGGCGAAGAGACGATCGCTTATATCCGAACCACCGAAGCTTGGCCGTGGCCATCGATACTGTTCCTCCTCTCATCGCCGCACAGCTCAATTACCTCCTCTCTCACTCCCCTCTCCCCATCAAGGTCCGTCTCCACAAACTAGGGTTTCATTCTCATTTCACTGACATATTACTATTATTTGTGAAACATAGAATACATTATTAAGTTTATTTTACATGCTTTTGATGCTTCAGGTTGAACATATGTGGTCTGGATCCAAGAACCATGGCTTGCTCGATCGCTTCACGTTAGTCATTCCCTTCTGCCTCGACTATATCAGATGTCAGTTTGATTTTTCTCCTGTATCTGCATTTTGTGAATATATGCATACATATATTTGTTAGATTTTTTGAGTCTGATTATTCGGAATATAGACTCTGAGATGATTTGGAATGATTATTGGGAATTGTTCTCCTATAACTGCATTGATGTATATATGAGAGCGACGTATGCAAGTTCGTACCAAAACAAAAGAATTCATAACATACGAATAAAATATGATTTCTATAATATCAGTGGTACATGTATAATTTGAAAATATTAGTAGCTTCTATTATAATTCTTTTTTTGGGGGAAAATTTGGGGTGCCGGTCCTTGTGTCTATCCAGGGTACATACGGATAAATGTTGGAATTGTCGAGTCTTTGATGGTTTTGAATATAGGGGATGTCATATACA
>BRYF01000001.1:1610000-1612500 GCA_030159135.1 Actinidia polygama | reverse complement strand
CATTTTCTGATAAATCATAACTATGTCATGACTCCAAAATATAAATAATCCATGTTGTATGGTTACAATTTTTTTTAAAATATATATTATGTAATTAGGACGCATATGTGATGTCCATATATATATATGTATGTATGACATTATGAACTTTAGTATAATTTGACCCATTTAATTTAATTGGGTCACTTGTGATGTAGTTGGGCTTAGATATATTTTATTTTGGGCTTATGAGAGTGAGCCATTTTAATGGCTAGTAACTAGTGGTTTTGTGTGAGAGAGTGGGCCATTTAATTTGACTCATAATTAGTGTATTCCCTTATATGAGCCAAACAAGGCCTAAGGCCCAAGTGAATCTTTTATTTTCTTCTCTCTTCTCTTGGCCATGTTTATCTTATTTCTTAGCATTTATTATTTCTCTCTCTTCATGTCTTGAGACAAAGAGGGTTTCAATATTTAAGTTAAGATTTGAGTGTGTTAGAGTGAGATTTAGGTAGTGGTTCTTTGGAAGAAAATCATCTACTCAACGAGGGCTTCGCATCGAACCAAAAATATTCAAAATCAGAGCAACTTGAAATTTCGGCCATACCTCTTCTTCATCATTTTCTTGGAGCTTTCTTCCATCTATTTGAGGTAAACGGGGTTAACTTGTTAGGATTTAATATTGGGAGTTTGTTGATGGCTTATACTTAGTCTATTGAGGCATTATTTTGGGTATTAAACCCTAACATGAAAAACCTAGCTTTTGATTAATAAAATATGTTTTATGAAAAGGTTTAGAGTTTGCAATGTGGGACTGGATGCCCGATCTACCGGTAGTCAAGAATTCTCTACCGGTAATGCTTGGATCTAGGTTAGCCTCTGGAATTTTGTCTATCGGTAGTGCTCAAAGCCACTACTGGTAGTAAATATTTTGATTTCGTTTTTGAAATCCTGTCTACCGGTAGTGCTCAAGGCTACTACCTGTAGTTAATATTTTGATTTTGCCTCTGGAACTCTGTCTACCGGTAGTCACTTGCATATACAAAAATGAAAGAGATTGTATCAACTGCATTCAACATTGTGTGTTAAATACTTGGAACTTGTTTTAGAAATGACACGCTAGGTGGTGCCGAATTCGGTACATTAGTGTACTCGAAATAATGTAGCTTAGAATAAGTCCACAGTGAGAGACCGAAAAACCCGCGCGAGAGGGGAAGCCAAGGCCCTCAACTAGTGACCGAGAAGTTGGCCAGATATTGTCTCACATGCTCGGTGAATGATGATGCTGGTTTAGGTACTAGTCTAGATGTGTTATTTGGAATAATTGGATTAATAATTTTGAGAATGGTTAGAAAGTTTGAGAACTTATACCTAAGTTTGAGAACTTATACCTATGGAACAATACCTAGGCTAGTAATAGAAAGTTTGAGAACTTATTTTTGACATGGACATTTAAATGGAGTAGAGAAGTCCTTACCAAATGAAGAAGAGGAACAATCCAAGTTTTTTAAATTGCTCTAAATGAGAAGATCCTTAAATTTTTGTGAAGGGCTTGAAGAGTATTAGCAACTTTAATACTTGGGTTTTTTGATGAATCTCAACCCTTGTATCTCTAAATATGACCAAAAGTTGTGATTGAAAGAAAATGTCAAAACCTCAGTGAAGGAGGCGTGAGGTGCCGAAGAAGAAGAGAAGAAAAAAAAATGTATGTAGGCTTAAGTAAAAAATGTTATATATAAATATATATTGAGAGAGAGCTAGATAGATAGATAGTTATATTTACATAGTTGACCCCTAAAATTTATAGTTAATATCATAATAAAACCTATAAACTCATGTATTACAACTTTCACCCATAACCAATCTAAAATAAAAATAGTTATTATACACTAATATCTCTGGACCCATTACGATTACACGTGACCGTCAAACATACAACCCAATACCCAAAATCATAAAATAATAATAATAGCAAAAATATTAAAAACATAATTAAATAAATAATAAAAATTTCTTGGGCCGTCACATTAAGTTTCTGAGTATGCCATTAAGTTTCAATCTTTATCTCGCTTCGCTCTAGACTTGGTGATTACTGAGGCGAGAAAGTGTAGGAGGTTTGAGAATGACTTGCATCCATCATTCCAGCTCTATGTGACTAGTTAGAGAATTCGTAATTTCTCTGATCAACTTGATTTTGCACGAATGGTGAAGAAGGAAGATGTACCAAAGACCTCTTTTTGTACTTGTTACGGGCACTTTGAGTTTGATCGGCTTGATTTTGCACGAATGGTGAAGAAGGAAGATGTACCAAAGACCTCTTTTTGTACTCGTTACCGGCATTTGAGTTTGTAGGGATGCCGTTTCTTTTGACTAATGCCCAAGCCACTTTCATGAATCTTTAATTGCTTAGCCTCATAGGCTACAACTCTACCTAATTGCATCAACACACAACCAAGTCCTTCTTTAGAAGCATCACAATAGATGATATACCCAACACCTCACTCGGGTATTACCAAAATTG
>BRYF01000001.1:1590000-1592500 GCA_030159135.1 Actinidia polygama | reverse complement strand
ACCGTTCTTGAGTTCATATAGTTGATTCAAATTATTTATAACCGTTAACCATTGAAATCCACATCCCAATGCTAACAAACCAGCCTTGTAATCTATTTGGTACACTGAGTGATCAATAAGTTACAGAATAAAGTTAACACTAAAACAACTAGCAAGTACCAACCTACATTGTCATATGGTAAAGGACACACAATGGTAAAACCCTAATTCATGAATTATGGCAACTAATACAGAAATGAAGGCATACACAAGATCTTAGCGTGTTAAGCCCCAAAAACATTTATGCAAGCATTCAAGAATAAAATTGTTAAAGCAGAAGCCCACCTCTAAAACCCTCTTTCCTGGAAGTAATAATTGCCCATTTTGCACCTCCTTTTGCAGAGTTTTAACCAAATCTAGCGAACCTTCCCATAGTTTCAGTCCCCCTACACACACAGAGAGAGACATATATATTTAAGTCGGTCATTATCAGGTGAAAATATATACAATTGCATACCTTCGTATTTACCAGGGATCAAATCACAATTGGATAAATTGAAAACCTCCTGAGTACTCACCCTACCCTACCAAAGATGAAGCATTTTCTTTTAGTCACTTAATATATACAATCAATCTCCAATCAAATGAATGAGAATCAAATATTTGTAAAACAGAGAATATTAGATTCACTGTTTTTGATTTTGTATGAGTAAGATTAGTTTCCATTTTGCCTTGAAATTCAAAACGTTTCAGAATCATTTTGTAGAACAGTTTTCAGAAAACTCTTTCTGAAAAAAAACTCTCAATCAATTTCATTATCTCATTCAACATTTTAGCAAAAAGAAATTCGGAAATTTGAAAACATCTTTTCAAAATTTTCTCAGAAAGGGCTTCTATTATGAAAAAGATTCTAAAAACACGTTTTAGAAAACCCCAAACAAACAAGTTTTCGAAAAATGTTCCATTGCCTTCGGGTCAATGTCGATTTCTCTGGAAACAAACAGAAATTTGAAAGGAATTACCTTAAGCAAAGTAAGTCCACCCAAATCTACAGGCTCCACTGTATATTTTACAGAAGAGGAAACCTGTTCAAATGAAGTACCCAAAACCCCACTAGATCAGATACTTACACGTAAATACATACGCATAAATGGTTGTGCAAAAACAAACAAGAAAGATGATGTAAATATACAGAGGATGCATTGGAAGTAGTACCTCCGACGGAAGAATTTCAAGGCAAGGAGGCGGTGGAGGGATGGGATTCTGTGGAGCATCGAGAAACCCTAACCCTAATTCTAATTGGGTTTTGTATGGTTCGAGTCCTGGTTGCTTTGCCGCCATGACAGCCCTCTCTCTCCAGCTCTCGAGTTCAGTTGCAAATTGCAATAATTCTTGTGAGAGAAATGTGTTTAATGAATTTTTATAGTTTCATTTTTTTTCAAAAAATCAATTAAATTTTCATAGAATCATAACTTACCACAGATTTATTTTTTAGGAAAACTTAAAAAAAAAATTATAGGGTTTGACTATGAGAACAAATTAAACTCTAAAATTTTAATTCTAATAAATTAAATTTTGTAGTGTTAATCCGATAACAATTTAAACTAATTGTTAATCTCCTTCTATTTAGAGCTAACGAAATCAATTGATTCTCATCCAAAATGCACGAAAAATGTTTTGTATAATGTTCCTCCTTTTTAAGCCTTAATTGAATCATTTAACAAGACAAATGAGAGAGTTTGAATATTGTATTTATTTAAAAAGACTAAATTTTTATGCCATTTTAGAATGAGAATGATTCGATTAGAGTTTTGAAAAGGAAAAACTTTGTATGTCATGGTTTCAGTGCATTGTGGGCAGGAACAGTTGTTTTCGTTAACCCTAAGTGGATGACAGATGATTTAAATTACTACAAAATTAAAATTATAGTATTCGATTTATTACAAATAAAACTATAAGTTTTAATTTGTTTCCATTGTTAAACTCTGTTGTTTTTTTTACATAATTTTTCTTATTTTTTAATTAGATGACAATTTTATTTTTTAAGTATGTTTAGATTAGAAACACTTAAAATGTAAGTATTTAGATTGTTTTTTTTAAATACTTGTTAAAAAAATTAAAATGGGACATTTTATGAATAAAATAGGGGTGTTCTTAGAAAAAAAGATAATATCTATCTATTTTAATTTGTGCATTAAGGAAATAAATATGAAAGCCCTAAATGGCAGTCTTGTTATTTTGTCAAAAATTAGCTATAGTGGGAATTCTGATACTAAGTCCTAAAATAAAAAAGGACAGTGATATTTTAAAAACTATAACTTGATTGTGTTTTTCAAAAACCTTCGAAGAGGTAAGTGAAATTTACCCTATACTTTTATCTCATGATTTCTCTCCTCCTCCTCCTCCTCTTCCTTCCCCTCTTATTAGGGGTGTAAAAAAAGTCGCCCAACCAAAAAATTCCGAGTTCGAGAGGGCTTCGGGCAGTACCCATCGGACTCACGCCAAAATTCGGTCCGAGTCG
>BRYF01000001.1:1537500-1542500 GCA_030159135.1 Actinidia polygama | reverse complement strand
AGATAAACAGATGTATGTCTTTGGGCCTTCATTTGAGGGAAGTGAAGTACTTCAGAATTGTAAAGCTGGCTGAAATATTGATGGAACAATACTACCCTTGATATTTCTCTCACAATCCCTATGAACAATTAATTGATGTTAGGCTACATTTGGTTTCCTGGAATAGAATTGATGGTTAACTCTTCCACAGGAACCTACCGAGTCGAGGCCATCCCTAGATTCCCTACCTATGAAGCACAAACACTTCTAGAAAGAGTTTCCTTTGTATCCTATCCGTATTGGATACGATACTCCTGGGATACTGACTGGGGCGTCAACTCAAATGCCAACACTGCAATCCATGTCTATGCTAGAAACAGGCTCATGGATCCTCCCAGATCATCTTCGGACTATGGCTTGATGCACTGGCTACTGGAAGAATGATCTTGAGGTCCATGAGTGGGATTCATATGAATTCGCTCAATGAACGCTGAATTATAACAAACTACAGTAATTCGGAATAGAAAATGCGATTACATCTCAATATGTTAGTCACACGAGATTGCCAACCTATGGAGGTAGGCTCTAGGATCCAACAGTAACATATACAGTGATGGGGCACGATAATTAAACAATTAGAGCTTAAGGTAAAAATAACATTGGGATCACAATAAATGCGTATTAAAACATAAAGGTGGTAAGGAGTGTATAAGGGCACCCACTTTATAGCTAGGCCTGTGAAAAGTGGTTGGTAGTCTTACATCTGTTTTTCACTGAGAGACTGATCTGTGTGAGTCGCACTTGCACGAAACCAATGGTTGGATGAGCAATCACCATTGTGCAAAGTCACGATCTTTATAATTAGAGGTGTTTGCATAAATGATTTGCAATTGGGGCTTTCAAGAAATTTAGACAGCAATGGTGGGTTATGTAGTTTACTTGATCTCCCTTCAACTGGTTCAGCCTTTTATAATCTGTTTTGCATGTATTTTATTTTTAACTGTTTTACATCAGATATATTAATGTTTTCCTACAAATAGACCAATTCTTCTGATTGATTGATTGGTTGAATTAGTTTTTTAGTATCTCCCTTTGTGTCTTGCATAGGTTTCTAGTCCTATGCCATGCAGCTGATTAAAAATTCTCTGATTTGCAGTCAAGGAGCTTGGTTCTGAGGAGCCAAAATAAGAGATATCGGCCTGTTTTTTTCAGAAGGGTTAGTTGAGACGATATCCTTCTTGACCCACAATATTCTGTTTATATTGTGCATCATCTTGATGACATTAATTATTGTGCCAACGAATTATATAGGAGGACCTGGAAAAATCGCTATTTAAAGCTTCCCGCGAGCAGAATCGATTGAATCCTGCCCTGAGAGAGGGTGATGTTCAGGTAAGGTTGCTTTGGTCTTCCTGCATTGGTGGTGAGACTTCTGTTTCATGATGCCATTTTCCACTCCCATCTTGTAGGTTGCTGTTCTTGAGGAGATAATAGAGGGGATGAAGGTAAGGAATTCTAAGTATCTCACGCTATTTTTCTTTGTTTAATTACCAAAAGAAATTTGGTAGTGTACAACTGGTGTTGTCTTATTGTTCTTGTTTTATTTTTATTGCCGTCTTGGGAGTATTAAGAAAGCTGGGGTCACCTGGCATGAGAATAGTAATCCTCTGTCTTACACTCAGTCCTTTCCAATTTGGGATGTTTGAAAAATCAAAGAAAAATGTTTTGAACCATCCGAAACTATCCTTTTAAATACTTATGAATTTATTCAAAAGTAGGAATAAGAGGGAAATATTGGGATTTAATGCTTTTCAGCTTTAATTTGAGTGCGTTGTTTTTTGGAGTCGTTTGCTAATCATTTTGAGAAATGTAAACCAAAACTAACATAGCAAGTAACATTGCAGGATAATAATACATCAACGTGGGATGATGTTGTTTTCATTCCTCCTGGTTTTGATGTTCCAACTGATTCCTTCCAAAAATAGGTATCAGCGTTCACCGACCTTAACGGTTTGCTTCCCTTCACAATTAGCTTATATTATAGATAACGCATGATAACAGTAGGAATGTGACTGTAAAGTGATTGCCAAAGGATGTGACTGTTGTGTTTGTGCAATTAAGTTACGCCCAGTTAGTACCCATTAATGAGTGTCTGGGAAGGGAAATTTTGGATCAAGTGGCAAAGGATCATGCAAAATGCAATGTACCATCCTAAGGTACCATGTCGCAGACAAAATATGTTTTTCTTCTTTCGCTGTTCTGAGAATTGTTTTGGTTCATATTTAGTCCTTTCTTGGCCTGCTGAAATCATGTGTAAGCTTTATGACTTAATGGGGCAATTTTTGGTTTGTGAATTCAAATTCAGCCAAGTGTAGGCGGTTTCTCTTCTCTCTTGAGCGTGTTTACGTGATCTGCCTTAGATTATGAGCGCCGCAGCTTTGTGTTTTTGGCTCTTATTTTTGACGATCAAATATGAAATGCTAAAGTAGATGTCATTTACAACAACGTAAATCCACATTGCTGTTTGGGAAGTAATGGGAGTCCAGGACAGACATGACATGCATTTTGGGTGTTTTTGGAACTTGCATATCCTGAAATACATTTATATGGTGCCTGGCTTGTGGCATATGGCAGGGCAATATTTGAACGAATTTCTCACTATATTTCCGTGTAATGTTACAAACTCATTGGTAGTTTTGTATATAAAGTTGTGGTTGAGATGGAATTGTGCTAGAAACAAATAATAAAAGAAACGAAAGAAAAAATAACGTTATGTGATTTATTTATTTTTTTGCTCATTCTGAATTTCCTTATTTATGGTCTTGCAAATAATTTTTTCATTTTTCATTCATGAGTGAACCCATCACTAAATTTTCTTCATTAGACGTCAGGGACCGAATCTGGCTCCCAAGGTGTCTTATTTCCCATGTATCTATTTGGGGTTTCTTTCTCACTTTGGGCGCTTCTTTATGATAATGAAATTGTATTTGATCTTTATTGTGATTGATTGGGCTTCATTATAATATACAGTAATGGGAGACATATATTTGGATTGTCTAAATGATCAAGGCCCAATAAACTAGATCACGGGTTTGGGCTGTGAGCCCATGCCTTATTTTGCCTTATGGCCTGGGGACTTGACTGTTGAGCAGGGTTTAGAGTACTGGATTGGCCAACTGGGTCGCATTGGTTGGTCGAGTTAAATCATGCAGTGAACTGAACAAACCAAGAATTGGGTTGAACACGTGGATGATGCCATTGGGTATCCAACCAAGATACCGAGAAGAACGTGAGGGGTGGGGTGGGGGGTGGGGGGTTTGCTGAGACCTGTGCTAGGGACAATGATGGGGAACGCGAAAGTGTGCCTAACACGTAACTGTGCATGACTTGATGGGCAAGGAGACTTCACCTATAAATAGGATCACTTCGAAGAGCTTGGGTATGCAATTATTCGCTCTCAAAACTGACATTTGTAGCTCTCATTGTTAAGTTCGTTTTTCCATTCACTGGCTTATCGGTGTGTTTTTTCTGCCAACCCTGGCTGGAGGACTGTAACGATGTCTTATTTTGTTCGCAGACGATACGGAGTATTCTGTTCGTAGGGTGAGAAGACGAAGTGAAGAAAACCATACTATTGGCGTGAGGTTGACAAGTGTGATTCACAACCTCACATATGCTATATGTTCTTAAGGAAAACAACTCCCTAGCTTAATTTTATAATGGAAACATTTTCAACAGCCTAGGCCATTATAGCTAGATCATGCCAAAGATGCTGTTGATGCCTTTCCTTATCCTACCAATTGATAGATTGATGGTGCCCACAAGGCCATTCCATTTTATCTATTTTTCCAATATTTGGGACTCGTTGTCACCCAGCTGACTAGAGCCACAATGTAGATAGTGCCTCAAGTTATTTTGTTCCCTGTCAAATTACTGCATGTAGAGAAGTGCTTTAGACTAATCATTGCTCTTATGGTTTTAAACAGTGAGAAAAGACAAAGTGGAGGGACAGGAGGGTGATGGTGAATGATGTGGCCTTTTGTTTTATCGCTGATCTCTTTACCACAAGAAAGACTTGTGGACGGTTTTAAAGCAGACTCTTTATTCATCAGATTAGATCACCAAGACTTCATGATTAGCTACCGAATTCATTCCAATTTCTATAGCTTTGGATTGACCCGATTCAATCCGAGCTTTCCTATTGAATTGCTCATCTAAGACGATTCTCAATCTAATGCCATGTTTGTTTCCTATTTTCCCCCAAGGTCCCTTCAACTACTTTCTTTATTATCACATTCAAGGAAAAGTAAATAAATTTATGGGCAGGGGAGAGAATATTTACAATCTGACCGACGATTGTTGTTGACAAGTATGTTTTCTATTTTTTTTTTTTCTAATATTGGTTATCCCTGCCCTAATTTGCAATTAGGAGGTCGAGAACGAGCATAATAGTTATAGGAGTTTTGGGGACAAGCCTAGTTCCGATTATATACACAACCCCAAATGTCTAAATTTACGGTTAACTGTTGACGTGCATATCTTTGAACTTAAGAGGAAAACGAATAGTTGAACTTGCACATTGAGCTGCAGCCTCTGCAGGGCAACAAATGAAAACGTGGTTGCTGCACATTTTCTACAACTAAAACATGGGATTTTAGATTTGTTGGTAGCAGCAGAAGTTCATAGTGGGGTTTGTTGCTTTTGTTTTTTTTCTACCAAATCCAATTCATCTGAAACTTCCCAAATCCCAATTGTCTTCCACTATGGCCTTGCACTACTCTTAAACAGTAGCTTCCAATGATAATCCTTCCCTGTTTCGTTTGCCCCACAAGAGCTCACACTTATTTTCTTTGTTTCCATAATTCATAATATTCTCAGCTAGGAATTACACTATATAATAAGTTGTCCATTTGTAAGTGTTACAGGAATCAAGTACATGATCACAAAACATTCCTTCTCTCTGTTTTCTTTACATATATCCATACATAGACATGTATACACATACAAACTGGTTGTCACCC
>BRYF01000001.1:1385000-1390000 GCA_030159135.1 Actinidia polygama | reverse complement strand
GATGTTTATATCTTATCTTTTTTTTAGATTTTAAAACTCTAACGAGTACTCTTAAAATGTGATTTTTTTATTGTACTTGTGGGCACAACCAATTATTAATATTTAAATAATTTTATTTAATAAAAGCAAAAAAATATAATTAAAAAATATGAAAATCACCATCCTATTAAAAACTTTAAATATTCATTACCTAATTTTTGTCCTTTGATGAAGTGATGTCTCGGTGTAGTAATTGTGATGTTTGTTATTGTGTAATAATTATGTGAAATAAATGTGGAGAGAGATGAAGTGATGTTTATTGTGGGTGATATTTAATCTACAATATAAGACACAAATATTTTTGAATTTCTTAAACTATCTTTCATTATTTACGGTTGGAATCCATTTAATTATTCCAATGACTTAGATTTTATGTGAGATTATTTTTTTGCCCCAAAAAATATAACTTCTTTTTTCTTGAAAGTGTGGAATCCACATAGGTTGTGATCCGATAGTCAAAAAAATCTCTAAAGTTTGATATATTTTTATCCATTGAATTATATTTTTAGAGCGACCCATACCAAAAAACTAAAATATTCATTTGTCTAAACTAGCAACACTTTTTCAAAATTATCATACTTTCTAATATATTTTTTATTTTATAGCAACTTTCTAATATTTTATCATATTAGCAACTTTCAAATATTAAAATTGTCTAATATATTGTCTAAACTAGCAACACTTTTTCAAAAGTATGATAATTATTTCAAAATTATTAGAAAGTATATTAGAAATTATCATACTTTCTAATATTTTTTATTTTTTATTTTTGTAAGTTACACCAGGTCAGAAGTTTTTCCTTGTATCTGAATTTTAACTTTTAGATTAGAAAGATTTGGAACGTACTGCTTGTGTTTTTATTCTTCTGTATGAAATATACAGCTAAGTATACCTGACTACTTGTGCCTAATGCAGTTTTGTCTTGGTTGGTGGTAATTTTGCAAGTAACAGTTTTGGTCCTGTTGTTGGATCCAGCCCATGAATAGTAGACACTATTGGGCCCAAGCCCAATAGCCCAAGCCCAGACGAAAGCCCAGATGAATAGTGAAACACTATTGGGCCCAAGCCCAATAGCCCAAGCCCAAGCCCAATATGAATAGTGACACTATTTGTGATTTAGGCGGCAGAGAAGGAAGAAAGAAGAGAAGAGGAGAAGTCAGAAAGAGAGAGCAGCAGCAGTCCAGGAAGGCTGCCTTCTCCAATGTCAAAGATGATGGCTTGGATGAGCTCATGGCTGAGCTCATCTTCCCCTCTCCTTCTCTATAAATTCAGAGAATGCCAAAGGCAGAGAGAGTAGAGAGGTGTGGCAAGATGTAGTCCAGAGGGGATTACCGTGGGCACACAGCTTGTTGCTGTGTGCAGAGAGGGGCTGGGAGAATTGCTCTGTGAGAGAGCAGAGAGGGCTGTATGTGTTTGGGGGGAGTGCTATGGTGCTAGTGAGAGCACAGAGAGCACACAGAGAGGTAGCTGTGAGAGCAAGACAGAGAGATGGTGAGAGATGAGAGAGTGCTGAGAGGTGAGTGGAGATGAGCTCCTCCCTATTGTACTCATTGTAATTAATTCTGTGATTAGTGAATTATTGGTTCCTCTCCGTGGACGTAGGCAGTGTTGGCCGAACCACGTAAATCTTGTCTTGTGTGGTATTTGATGTTGGCAGTGTGACTGGTAACTCGTTTTGGGCACAACACCTGTGTGATAGAAAAATGTACGGTTAAGTTAATCGATGAGTAAGGCTTTCGTCCGGTATCGAAATGATTGCAAATATGCAACATTACAAACATCTTTCAAATTAATTAAAGGAACATTACTGGAGCAACAAACATGAAATCAGAAGATTGAACCTTCAGTAGAAGAGAGATCAGTGAGTTTTAGTTTTTGGGCTTATAAGAAAGGATGGCAACTAGAGTTTGAGTGACGGTGAGAATGAAGAGAAGAATGCTATTCAGAATATCCCATCTCGACTCGTAATAATACCGCTGGAAATTTGCACGCCATCGGGCAAGGCGAGAGTCGCAATAATCTTGCAAATCCTCGTAAACATCTTTGAAATATGTCATGTCGTCGTCGTCGACAACCATATTGGTAGAAAGATCGCTCAAGAGAGACACCAAAGCTTGCTTGTCATTTAACGTTGTTTCCAAAACTCCAGCATTAAGAAGTCGCTCCACATCCTTGTCGGTGTCAACGAGAGAATCCATCAAGAAGAGGTAGGACATGAAGCAACTTTGGGTTTGAGCACCGGAGCACTTCTCCAACGCCAAAAGGTTTTTGAAGAGAGAGGTGGTGGATTCTTGAATGTACAGAGAGGGTATTTTGAGCACACCCTTGGCAGAAAATCTGATATCTACTAAGGTACGTGTTGAAAATAAAACCTTGGGTTCGATTCCATACAATGCTAGCTCGGATATATTTTTTGTATTTAAAAGAAAAGAAATGAAGAATGAATGACTTCCATTCAACTGTCGAGGAGGAAATATGTTGAGCAGGACTAACTCAAGCAAATGCCTCGATGGTGTAAATGTGGACTCCAACAGAAGTTTTAGTGTCGCATTACCAATTGGCAATATGGGGTGTAAGAATTCGAAAGCATATTTGTCAAAATTCCCGTTAGCCCACTCTGGTAAACCTAGTTGTGCCTCCTTAAACAAACCTTTCAGAACAAAGAAAGGAAGCTGGTTTTCAAGTAACAGTAGGTCTTGCCGGATACTTTGTAGAAACAACCCTTTTTCTCTGCCAACTGGTATCGAATAATCCCTAGTATGCACCGCAAGGATGAAGCAACCGTCGAGCAACATCATTTTCACAAACTCATCACTGCTTAAATCGACCGTTTCTGCATAGCAGAGTCGAGCTGCTTCTTCAATTCCTTTCAGAAATTGAATGAGGCTTTGCAGAGTTGTTCCGCGTTGAGACCGATCAAGCAAGTGGCGCAAGGCTCGAGATTTGAGCTGTTGACCAGCTGCAGCGTCCAAGCTTGGGTTAGTGGCATGTAAAGGGCCTATGGAAACCGTTGTGGGCGTGTAATGGTGTTCATTGCCTTTACGGAATTCTCTGTGAACTCTATAGATACAAGCTGTAGATTGAGGCTGAGGAGGCAGCCTCATCAACATATCCTCCAGGGAAAGCAGCAATGGTGAAGGACCATCAGGAGGAGCCATTCTATTTTCTACTACTTCAATATGGTTTAGTAGTGATATGAGAGTACCAATTTCATGATCAACAAACTAACCTCCTCTTTAAATAAAGGATAGTGTATGTCAGTCACAAGTTTTCTATTTGAATTCAATTCTTGACCACATGCAGCCTTGGCAACACACAAGTTTTCTTTTTATACTTTTTTAAAGTATACAGCTATATATAAGATTTTGCACTCTTAAGTATTTTGAGTTTATTTTGTACACTAAATTATGAAAATCAATACTGCAAAAAAAAATATTAATTAGATAAAAAATATATTCATTCAATATTATTTTATAATTTAATAAAAATGAGTGTGATACAGATTATATTTATTTATCTTGATATTGATCGATCATTTATCTGTATCGAATCAATGTGTTTTTTATATAATATTGAAGTTCTCGATGAGTTCTACAATATTTATGGTTTAAACCATTAAAATAAGTCCAAAATAAAACCCAAAATACTTAATCTACAACGGTTTAGTCAAAAATTGGACTGCTGAGAAGCCTGATCCATAAGATTTTCGTACCAGACAATTTTGAACATGGTGCTTCTCTCCTCTGAGCCACAAAATGCTGACAAGGATCGGGAAGAATGCAAACAGAAAAATTCAAAATGAGGTCTTTTCAATTGGTTTTTGAAGTCATATTTCACTTTTTTAACATTACAATGGCATCTACTCATACGATACATAAAGTTGGAGGAGCACGAGAACGTCAATAGTAAAAATATCACGAGAACGGGAGCGTCTTAGAACATCTGTTATATATATTTAAAAATTAAATTATGTAAAATAGTTTTAGTATTTTGTTCATTAACAATCTTTTCTTCATCAATTTTCAATGTCTTAAATTATCATGCATACAAACATTATTAGGAAAAAAAAATTATTTTAAAGAATATGTATATATAAAAGGTGATGAACACCATTCTTTAAAAAAAAGTTTTTAAAGAATTTCCCCCATAAATTGTCTTCAAAATGGGTCGCCAATGGCATTTTATATCTTTTTTCTTGTCTCTGTCGACTCACTTTTTCTTTGGCAATGGAATCCATCTATATATCTCATTCTTTACGCAACCTCTCACTCTTCTTTTCAATTCGTGTTTCATTTTTTTCCCCTCCATTTTAATTTCTATCGCAATTGCCTTCTCAAGGGGTTATCCTCTCTTCACCTTCTATCTATCTATCTATCTATCTATCGTTTTCTATCTTGTTCTTTTTCTTTTCTTGACGTTTGGGGTTCCCCAAAAGAACTATAGTCTCACACTGCTCTTTCTTTGAATTTTATTAACACATTTTTATAATACTTGTTGTTCATTTTTTTAAAATAAATGTGTGTAGATCGTGTAATTACTGATGTTCGATCAATATAATATTTTTTCACGATGATTAATTTAACGAGCTCTACAATATTATTGGTTTGAATCATTTAAGTAAATCTAAAGTAAACTCTGTGGTGAAGATAAACTCTGTGGTGAAGATCAATACTGTAAAAAATCATATTGATAATATACAAAACGATATTCGTTTTATACTATTTTATAACTTAATAAATGAATGTAGTACATAAGATTATATCAATTTATCTTGTTATAAATTGATATTGATCGACCATTTATCTGTATCCGATTACCTTTATTTTTATAGTGTTATAGTTCTCGACGAGGTCTACGATGTCAACGGTTTGCATCATTAAAATGGACTCAAAATACTTGGATAATAAATTGGATTTTAGAGAAGCCTCATCCTTAAAAAAAGAACATACTAACCACAAATT
>BRYF01000001.1:1277500-1280000 GCA_030159135.1 Actinidia polygama | reverse complement strand
ATGATACCAAGATGCTTAGCTCATTTGTATGCTTCTAATTATCTACTATCCAATTCTTTTATTCTTTTCTATTTCTCTTTTAGTTTTTTGCCTATTGCTTTCATGTTTAGGGAATTTCTGAACGCAAAATATTGATATTTAAATATTCATGTATTTTGATCATTCAATTGTGAACAATGCAATGGCATAGTGTTGCGGCCTACAACAACAGTGAAGTCATATATATATATATATATAGGGGACGGATCCGGGGACACAAGTTTTGACACAATTTTAGACACTACATCCTAACACTTGAAATCAAGGGCTAAGATTACAATGGAATAAATTTTTCTAAAGTGTTTCTAAAGTTTATTAAAACTACGTCGTTTTAATAACTCTGAAAAGTAATCTCAACCCTTGATAGGGCTGATTTCAATGGCTAAGATGTAGTGTCTAAAATTGTGTCAAAACTTGTGTTCCCGGATCCGGCCCCATATATATATATATATATAGTTGTTTCTATATCTCCTGTTTTAGTTGCTTAACTTGGTCTTAGAAGTGTTAGAAGGAATCTACCATTTTTTATTTTTTGAGAACACCGTATCAATAATATTGTGATGCTGTGGTTTGTGAACATATTGCTCCTGATATTATTCTTAAGGGTCGTTATGCCTGGCCCAGGTCCATTTTGGTCGGGTTAGGCCGGGCTCGATGGGCTTTGACTAGTTAATGGGCTGGGCTGGGCTTAAAATATGAGAGCCCCACCCATAAGCCAAGAGGCCTGGGCTTAAGGACCAAGCCGAGCCTGGGCCCGGGCCCACAGACTTTTAAATAATATTTTTTTTAAATATTTTTTATTTTAAATTAAAAGACTAAAATATCAAAGATGAAAAAAATAATGCTTAATTACATAAAATCATTCATAAATATTAATTTTTTACATATAAATATTATAAAAAATTAATGTCTTGGAGTTGGGCCACGAGCCGGGCTTTGTCATGGGCTGGGCCGTTGGCTTCAAACTTAGACCTAAGCCTAGCTCATGCTATCTTGGGCCGAACTTGGGCCACAGGCCCTGGACTTTTTGATGACCCTTAATTATTCTTGCCAAAAAAGAGATTTATATCTTGCCCCTAATACCAGCTTCAGACCATTGGCTAGAACTTACGCCATTTTACTTTTGGAACTTGGGGGGAGAGAGAGAGAAAGAAGTGAGTTAAACTAAAAATTATCACCATCTTATATTTACATTTCCACTTTGCTTTTCTTTCATATATCTCTTTCCAATTCTTGATAGGAATAATATACTTTACAAGTACAAGCCCTGCCGTATAAAATGTAAGGAACAGAGACGTGCTTATGGAGATTTATTTTTGATATATTCCTAGTCATATATGTTTGGCTAGACATAGGAGCAAGTCAGATATGTTGGTAGACATACGTACAAATTCCTATCACATGATCTTTAAAAACATTGAGTGGTGAATAATTCCTTTTTTGAGATGCTAAATTCAGATAAGGTTGAACAAATTGATTAGTCGAATCACTTAAAAGTTCCTAGTCACGAGAATTAACTACTTCATAAAAGTGAAGTTGTCCACCTAATACTTCTCTCTAACTATATGATAAGTGAGAGTCATGTCTGACGGTACCACCAAATACAATTTTTAGTTATGCGAAAAACTAGAACAAATCTAATATTATGTTTCATGGTTTTTGAATTGAATGTCAGGAATATTGGAACCCTAACACAAGATCTAGAGCAAATGAACGCACAAAATAAAGAAAAATCATAAAGAATCACACAAGAACATAAGATTTACGTGGTTCATCTTGTGTGGTTTACGTCTAATATTGGCGGTGGTGTTTCACTATAACGATAAAAAATACATAATTAAATCAGATAAGCCCTTTAATATAGTATATAGTTAGGTTTACAAGTCATAAGAAACTTTCTCGAAGGCATATCCCTGAACATCTATGAAGTACGTACACTTCAAATTAGTCCCTGTATCTATGTCGAATACGAGTCGGACATCAATACTCCTCGATACTCTTAGACACATGTTGGATCCACAAACACATGGCGAACAAGGTCATATCAGGGCTCTGCATTCCACAACATTGCATGTCTAGGCGTAGGAGGCACGTACTTAATCACTTCCATTTTCACATACTTGGTACTTTCACAAGCAAACTACAAATGGATGAAATAAAAATTATAGGACATGGTCATGGCTATACCGCTCAACTCTTTAATCACTGAGATAAGAAGTACAAGTGTGCCGAATTCAGGTTCAAAAGACATGATATATACTCATAAAATGAGGGGATTGATAGGTGTTGATGCCAAAATCTGGACGGTGGCCTGGGATTGGATGTGCCTCTTTTGGACTTCAGATAACCTACAAAGAAGAGATCTAAAGAGCACTGGTGTGGTATCAGTCAAAGACCTTCCGACGATCAAGTCAGAACATTTGTATGTAGGTATTGAAGTATGGTGTGTGTGTTTTCACTA
>BRYF01000001.1:1267500-1270000 GCA_030159135.1 Actinidia polygama | reverse complement strand
CCGAAACGATGTCATTTTTGTATCGTACGATAACAAATGTGATAAACCATACGGTGTCTGTAGCATTACCCTTACTTCAATTCCAAACACAAAACTCCATTTCCGTCTTTAAAATTTCGCTCAAAACTTCCCCAAAAAATTATCTTCCTTTTCCCACTTTCATTTCTAAACAACCAAGACAAGACAACTAACTCAGAAAATTGGTCATTAGTTTATTGAAAGTCTCTCAAAAAACTTAATGGTTGAAAAATAAATTGGATTTTTTTACTATGAAATGGGGATTTTCAAGATTTTATTAAATATATTTAAATTTAAGCTCATTTTACATGTATCGTCAATATCCTTTTAAATTTTAATGGTACTAATTTTACAAAAAACATATTATAAACGTGAAAATTATACATATTTTATAAGTATATACTATACTATATAACAAAAAGTATAAAAGACATTGATCGTATTAGAATGATAAAGTAGGAGTTTGGGGCAAAATAAATAGTGGAGAGAGGAAATAGAGGTGGAACTCCATTAGTGGTCTTCTTAAAATCAAAACTTAGAATTATATACATTTTTTATTATTTATCAACAAGTCCACTTGCTACAAGTAATGCTTAAATATCTTGTGCTCTGAGTGTTTGAAGCATTGTACATAGCCAATACAATATCCATAAACACATATTTGGATACAAAATATATTTTCATTGCAAAATCTTCTAACCAATATCATTGTCCCTTAAGATTTGGTTAAATTACATAAACTGAGAAGAAGTTGAAATATCTAAGCTAGAAGAGAGACTGAGTACTTGAACAATGTCACTTTACATTTATAGTTTACATCTCATTTACATAATTTTTAAAAAAATTCAAATAATAATTTTTTTACGATTTCTTTACTTGTAACAAAACTTAATCTTGCATTTTTAGCTCTATGTGGATACGACCTTGAGACTTTCAATATGCCATATTGATAGATTCCTATGATTGAAAACTGCTTTGAGTATTTGAAAAACATCAAAATCAACGCAAGCATCGATAATGATTGTAAATATATAATTAGATTAATTAGGCAAATTGAGTTTGATTGGGCAGTGTCACTTTTATATCATTCTAGTTTTAAATAAAATAATATTGAGATTATTTTTTTTACGCATGCGGCGTAAACACAAAATTTACGTATATCCAATCATCAATTGGCATAGCATGAGTGATTAGTTAAATTTTTTAATCTTTTTAACTAATTAATGATGTGTCAACTAATTACTAGAGGTAAGTAAATCTAATGGAGCGTGGGTCAATATTTTTATCCTTGCCTCACACATCAATAAGTACAAAATGTAACAAAATTCAATCATTTCCTGGAAAGCTCGATGACTAATGTTATGGTGTCACAGGATACATAGTTGAAAAAGTTGATTAATTTTAATAGCGCCGCACACAATAAATAAGTGAAAAGGGATATAGTATGACCACATTTATGCATAAAGTAATGTCTAGAATATATATATATATATATATATATATATATATATTATATACATGTACCAAGACCACATCTGATCCTCAAAAGGGTACAACTTTTTTTACTGTGGGACCCTCAGCAAGATTCTGAAATCAAATTCAAACTTCACACACCTCACCAGAAAATCAAAATCACACTGTCATCCTTTCTACTTTGTAAAATGATACTTCACTTCCTTGTTTTTTATTTTATGTAATTATTTAGTCCTATTTTCAAAAATATTTAACTAAATATCCATTTTACCCTTACATTAGGCTTTCTTGTCTCTCCAAATAAGAAAATTATAGCTTACACCAATCTATTTTTATCTCACTTTCATCTCCATTCAAAACCACCGCTACCACCACAACCTCTACATTTTCACTTAAATTCCTCCTCCGATGATAATGAAAACCGTCACTTCCACAAGAGTTGCAGGAGCGAAGAGAGTTATAGTGTAACGCGAATTGTGTAAGTTGTTGAAAGTAGGTACTAGGTGATAATGATGAAAGTTGGTGATGGACCGTGAGAGGTAGGGGTGGAAGGTGGTGACTTCTCCCTTTGTTTTTTCCTCTTCCCCTTATCTATTGAAAATTTTGATAATAAATAAAGATATTTTAGTAACTTCATCCTTAAGTCAAATAATTTTAATTTGGTTTATTGTTTTCCAAAAATTATTTTAAGAACAAAATTATATATTATTTTCAAATATTATTCATGATAATAAATAATGTTGTTCATAAAATATTTTAAAAAAAATTTAAAACTTTTTTTATATATTTTTTAAAAATGATTTTTTTTTAATTTTTTTTTCTAGAAGCAAGTTTCGAAAACCATCAAACAAATAATTTTTGTGAAACTATTCTACAAAATTAATTCTGAAAACTAAATCAAACAGTGAGATTTTTTTTAATTTTTATGAACATTTGACCCAAAAAATGGATAAAAATGTTTAAAAACTCAAGTTTAAACACATTTCAAACTGCATTTTAACCTAAAAAT
>BRYF01000001.1:1257500-1260000 GCA_030159135.1 Actinidia polygama | reverse complement strand
AGGTTAGAATAACTGCGATTAACCACACTTTAAGGGAATGCTACAAACAATTGCCTAGATGGGCCAGGTTTTATTTTCCTCAGTAAGGTTCCTAGTTTCCCTGTTTGCAAACGAATGATGATGTAAATGGGATTTCATACCCTGTAACAGTTCATGTTTTGTTGTTTTCAAATTAGTTTACATGAACTTTTAAGAAATTGTGTCTTGAGAAAAATTTGTATTCATTGTTTTAATATCTTATTTATGGGGGTTTACTATTGCTCTTTTCTGTTTTGTTTTGTTGTTTGATAAATCAAAGTGATTAAGCAACCAGCTGGCTTCGACGTGATGGGGAGCCATTTTTTAGAAACATGCTAGCAACTTGCAGGGATGGTCAATATTTATTTCGGTTCCCTGAACAATTAGAGGCATTATTAATTGGTAATTTATTTTTTTACTAGTAATTGTCCGTGTTCATAGGTTTTATGCAAAAACAATTACCTTTTAGACGAACTCGTTAGAGTTTTACAATTTAAAAAACGGATCAGATATAAATGTAAGATAAGAGATACATTGTTACAAAAAAGAAAATAAATTAAAAAGTATAATGATTTTGAAAAAATGTTGCTAGGTTGAGAGAAATGAAGAAAAAGGAAATTGGTGTTTTAGGTTTTTTTGTGTGAGTCCCACTAAAAAAATGATCAAATGGGTAAAAAATATGCATAGTTTTAGAGATTTTTTGGCCATTGGATCATAACGTATGTGAGTTTCACACCTTTGAGAAGAAGGAAATGATATTTTTTTTTTGGAGAAAAAATAGCCTCAGGTGAAATCTCAGTCATTGAATTAACTGAAATGGATTCTAACAGTAGATAATGGGAGATAGTTTGAAAAATTCAAAAATATTTATGTCTTATATTATAGATATAGAAACAATGCTAAAAAATTAATCATTAAATTATTAATATTTAATTTTTTTTTTGGATCGGCAAAAGAAAAGTTTTATTGATAATGAAAAAGGTAGTGTTTTGACTCCACCCAAAATATTATAACTTATATACACATATAATTTGGACTCGCATTTGTATTCATAAAAGTCCTCTAGTCAAATTAAAAGTTGATTATTTCTCAATAATTATGAATTTATTGCATTATATATAGTATTTTCTAAATTTTCACAAACTAAATATTTAAGAACTTCTATTTATCATATGAAGTTTTGATTTGATATTTTCTCAATATTTTTAGTCCAACCAGAATTGATATGTTTATGTCAATTTGTACTAAGTAAATAATTAAAAAAATATTTTATTTCATTGATAACTTCTCTCATTTTCTCCTTCGAAAATTTATTAATAATTTACTATTTGTTATCTTGTACAGTTGTAATCTTGCTCATACAATAATTTAATTTAGAAGTTAATTATTTTTTCAATATGAAAATCATATTGATAATTTATCTTGCTTTAAAAAATTATTAGTATTAATTTGTCTTTGTCTACTTTAGTAGATTTGTAGGTTGGTAATTATCCAAAATAAATTTTTTAGACAGTAATTATTTCCAATGTTTTTTTTTTACTATAAGTACTCTTAAAAAAGATCCTATTATAATTTTTTCATTTTCAATTACCAAACACGATGATTCAAATTTCTTCAAAACTTTACTAACTTAATTGTGGTCTTTATTGAACCACAACTGATAATTGACGAATTGTAGGATTAATACCCGATAAATGCATGCCACACTTAAATAAGTCTATTAAAAAATTGGTTATGTATCCAATATCCATACGTAGAATCCCATCATTCACACAGATGGACTGGGTGTGCTATGAGAAATTATCCTTAGATTACCATGTTTCTGTGACTAATACGAGAAATAGCACTGTAACGGTTTTAAATTTTGGACTCAGAAAAATTCTCAGAATTTCATCTAAATTGTTCAGATTCACTTAATTATGTAGAATCAGATTCACTTGTTTATGTAGAATTCACATTCGAACTAATCTAAACCATTCATTTTGAATATTTAAAATTTTCTTGTTCCATATGATATTGCAAATTTATAGTGAAGTCAAATAATACATACCTATTACCTATTATAACATAGTTTTGGTGTATAAATGAAGGTTTGAATGCCTCTTGGCCATCTTCATAGAATACTACTCTCTATGGGGACAAGTATGAACGTGGAGATTCCTATAGTTTCACATGCTCTTTATTAGCGAAAGACAAGCATTTCTGAATAAAAATGTAATAAATATTACATCTTGAAAGGATTTACGTTGTTTGATTGCATTTTTTAGAATCAGTTTTGAAACTGTTTTTGAAAATTTGTTTTTGAAAAAAAAAATCATCATTTCGATATTGTATTTGATTTCTTGGTGGTGGGAATGATTTTTGAGAATTTAAGATTATTTTTAAATGTTTCGAGAAAAATATTTTTTTTATAAAAAAAATCTTAGAAAATAAGTTTCAAAGACCACAACCATATAAGTTTCTGAAATTTGTTGTGTAATAC
>BRYF01000001.1:1202500-1205000 GCA_030159135.1 Actinidia polygama | reverse complement strand
GATCATCGATCTATTATACGTGAAATTTTTGTGGAGTTCAGCTCACATTTTTGTTGACCCACATGAAGTGTTCATATGGGAGTAATAAAATTCTCAAGTTAATTAGAACTCTTGAAATGATTATAACTCTTGAGTTAGTCTTTTAGTTAGGATATATTTTTCTAATAAGAATATGAAAAAAAGACAAGACAGAGAGATACTTGTCGTGAGAGAGAAACTTGTGAGAGTTGAGTTGAGAGATGAATCTTCTCTTTTGTAATCCCTATTCGTTTGATTAATGGATTATTGATTTTTCTTTGTGAAAGTAGTTCGATTAGTAGATTATTGATTTCTCTCCATGGAAGTAGACACTACTGACTGAACCACGTAAAATTTTATTATCTTATATGTGTGATTGATCTGAATAATACAAGATAACGAGAGAGTTTTTATCCAACAATTTTACGATAACCATTAATGAATTTTCATAATAAACGAACCAACGGAAGAGACTATGAAAAAAATTATAGTAATAGTCCTTTTATTGAGGATGAACCTAGGGATGACAATTCCCCCGGTTAATTCCGGTTCCCGCCCCGTCCCGTTTAGAGCGTGTTTGGAGAGGAATAAACGGGGAGAGGGGTTAATAATCGGGGCAGGGGCGGGTTTAGCCCCTCCACCCTGAACCTGCCTGATTATGTGTAAAAAGTCAAAATTATTCCTATTTTTTTAAAAAAATTACCGTAATATCCTTATTATATATATATATATCAATAATTATATAAATATATATATATATATATAATTAAAAAAATTATTAAACGGGGCGGGGTGGGACGGGGACGGATTTTCGTAAACGGGAGCGGGAGAGGTCGAACCCGCCCCGTTGTCATCCCTAGATGAACCCCTAACCTCTTGGTGAGTCCTGTGCAAAGTGGTCAACTAAGGTCCAGCGAGAGGAAATTCCCAAATTGATATCTTTATAGTAATTGAAAAAATAAGAGCTGGTAATTAATATTTTCTTCCTTTTTAAGTCAATGAATGCAATGATTGGGAGGGTTTCTAATGCAAAATTACATATGCAAAATTACAGAGGAAGAGGAAGAGGAGAGAGACCACATATGAAAGCATCAAGGACGCATATAATAATGCATATGTCAGACAATATTGAATTTTGCATAATGAGGAGAGAGCGAGAGAGAGCATGTGGAGGTACTAGATTGTTGTGAGAGAGAGAGAGAGAGATCGTGTGGAGGTACTAGATTGTTGTAACAGAGAGAGAGAGTGTTATCGTGTGGCTGTGTGGAGGTACTAGATTGTTGTAAAAACTTTAGACAGAAATAGTTGTAAGTCGAGTCAACCAATTTTTTTTATCTGTTAGATCATTTTTTAGTGAGATTCATAAAAAAAAAATCTAACACTTCTTTCTTTCCCAATTCATTTCTCCCAAACTAATAAATTTTTTTTAAAACCATTGTAGTTTCTAATTTATTTTTTATTTTGTAACAATGTATCTCTTCGTATATACATATGCAATGTATATTTTATATGACGTTTATATCTTATCTGTTTTTAAATTGTAAAACTCAAACGACTACGTCTAAAAGATGATTTTTTTTATGTAATGTTTGTGGACACAGACAATTACTAGTTTTCAATATATAACAATAATGTAATAATTCAAAAAAAATTAATTAAAAAAATCAAATGAACAGCTTCTTCCATTGTTCTTAACCCTATCAACATGCTTGAAACCCAGCAAGATTAAAGCACGCTATAGTTTGAAATTTTCGTAAAAAGGAAACTTGATGGGTAGTAATATGCACCGAAATTTGAAAATCATTGAATAATGTTGCTAAAAACAACAACAACAAAAAATTTAGTGAGTTCAAATTAAGGGTCTTTCCAAGTTTGATGAGGCCATTGCAAAGTGTCTCCTAAAGTGAGGTCATGATTTGTGAGTCAGGCTTGTGGGTACTACTACTGATCAATATATACCCAACCAGAGAGAGAGAGAGAGAGAGAGAGAGAGAGAGAGAGAGAGAGAGAGAGAGAGAGAGAGAGAGAGAGAGAGTATACCAACAACAAAGGAGCAAGCCTTCCATCCACCTCTCTGGGATCTACGGACAGGGTTGCCTTTGAGATCAACAGTTCCATCTTGTGTGTAATCATCAACCCCTTCTTCCACACCCGCCATTTCTTTGAGTTTACAGCTTCTGAATTTTGAGTTTACTTCTCTTCTCTTCTCTACATGTGTCCTCAAACCAAACACCCCCTTTTATATAATACAAGAGATCTTTCTTCCCTTGTCTCATTTACCAAAATGCCATATCATTTCATTCATTCAATCCACCAGGTACATACATATCCTTCTTTAGCAAATGACTATAATGTCCTGGCAGTATCCGTTCATGCTTAATTAAAAACTGATATTAACTAGTAATCACCATAGCCGAAAAAAAAATGACATCTTAATTGTCGCTTTAACTAGCCTTAAAAAAATAACTTTTGCATTGGATAT
>BRYF01000001.1:1162500-1165000 GCA_030159135.1 Actinidia polygama | reverse complement strand
CAGTGGAGGCTCATCATAAAGGAGGCATCAATCGCTTTGTGTGCTCTCAAAACAATCATCAAATGCTGCAACAAAGGGACATGGGTTCAGTTTCCAGTTAATTGTGACGTGGACAGGGACACAAACCAAGTGACCAATGGTTTGGCATGCTCAAGAAGTCAAGCCCGTACAAGAAAGAGATAAGGTTCAGCCTTAACAACCTCAAAAAAAAAAAAACAATGCCAGTACACGCCAAGCAAAATATGTAATGGTTCTTGACAACACTAAAGAATCTACAAAATCAATAACATTTATCTGATAGCTCACACAGAAAACCAACCGTAGAAATTAGCCAAAAAACGCTCTTCCACCAATGCACAGATTCATACACTCCCTAGAAAGTCGTGTTGCGCTCCCTCAGAATAAGCAACACCAAGCCAAGCGACGCAAGGGGCCAAGCCTTCAGTCTACACTTCCCCACTCTATCGCCCCACTGCCCAAACCTGACACTGGCCACCTCCTCCTTGCAAACCCAATTAAACTCAAACAATATCAACACCAACCTCCATAAATCTGTAGCTAGCTTACAATGAATGACCAAATGAGAAACTAACTCCCCGTCCCCATTCCACATAGAACACCAATTGACCATAATTGCTCATCTTCTAATGAAGTAGTCAACTGTACCCATGAGTAGTAGTCCACACAAACTTATTACTTTCCCTTTGCAATGTTTCAATCTCAAATACAACAAAGAAAAAAATATATATTTTGAACAACGGATTCTTCCAGTAAAACAAAAGATAGAGCTTCTTATTTAGTTATTTAAAATTCAACTTATTTTGTCTCCATAATCTCGATTGAATGATTACCCATTAAGATGATTCATGCTGCGTAAAAAAAATATCTTTTACGCTGAATTCAGTATGAAACCTATCATTTTTTGAATCTGTCCAGTATAATCATTCCCTGCAAAACCCTACTTCAAGCTTTGGCCAATTCGTCGTCACAAACTAATAATCTTTTGGTGGGAACTGTTTCAATCCACTTCAATCTAGAATGTCAAGTTATCAACCATAAAAAGTCAATTAGAATGTGAAGTCTACTAACAAATGCATAGCACTAGGGTTTAACATAATAAGATCAGAACCGACATAATCAAAGCGGAGAGAGATAAAAACACACATAACCAAACAAATGACAGCTTTAAATCTCTAAATAACCAAAAAGCCACAATTAGAATGTGGCCCAAACTCTTCCATATCAAACATAAAGTCTACTAACAAATACATATCACTTGGGTTTAACGTAAATAATCAATAGAAACAAAGAAGATAAAGATAAAAATAAATAAAAATAAAGAACCAAACAAATGGCAGCATAAAATCTCGAAATAGCCAAAACCCCACAATTAGTTTGTACTTCATCAATGGTTATCTTACCGAATCAACCTTTGTGGACATCTCATCGACATGATGCCTAAACTCCTCCATATCGTCATTCCCTTCAGCCCTTCTTTGCTCCACCAATCTGGCATCTGGGTTCGGTAAATCCATTGTTTCCATCTAATAAAACATAAAAATTGATGCAAACCAATAACAAAACAGAGTAATAGCTTAATACAAACAGTGCGGACAACAATAAGAGAGTGCCGATAGAAATCTAATTATCTAAGAATACAGGTAATACTCATTCTATGCGATGATCGAAGAAGAAGAAGAACCTAACCTAACCTTTGAGAGGAGAGAATAATGGGAATGGACCCTAACCCGAGGAGGGAGTGATGGGTGAAGGTTACTAGGTTTGGGCCGGGTTGGTTTGAGTAAAGGTTCTTAAAAAAAAAAAGCTGATAAAATGTGGAACGCGACCGGGTATTATAAAACTCGCACCGAACCCGCAAAATATTTAAAAAACGGTCCCAACCTGCAATCAGTACGGATTTTTTTCATAGTATCTGCACTTGCCCCTCGCGGGTTTTAGATTACCCGACAATTTTTTTTTATCAATTAAGGAAAAAATTATTAAATAGTTACAAGTTCTAATCTAAATGCTTATCCATAAATATATACTATGTATAAGTATGGTTAGGACAATAATTAGGAGTGTTATAGTAAAATTATATTGGGTGCGGGCCGGGCCGGGATTTTAGACGAGGTTTTTGTAAAACCTATACCCGACAGTGTTATGGAAAAATTATATCATGTGAAAGTAGGGTTGAGATTTTAGACAGAATTTTGTAAACTTATACCATTTTAAGCTTGCCCGTTTTAGCTTGGGGTGGGTTGAATACCCGCCAGGTCGATTCTTTTTTTTGTCATTCTAATGTACGTCACTAATTTTTTTAAAATAATTTTTAAATTGTTCCCAAATTTCTTTTAATATTTTTTGATTAAAAAAAAACTTGGCCGAACATCACCGAGTCATTGGGAATCTCTTGTCAGTTATCACCTTCATATGGGTTCAATTTTCTCTCAACCAACAAACCCACATATCATAAAACTTCTATAATTATATTCATAAG
>BRYF01000001.1:1117500-1120000 GCA_030159135.1 Actinidia polygama | reverse complement strand
TTTTAGCATTTTCCTTCTCTTTATCCTGTATTCCTTTTGTCTTCATCTCAAAAAGTCCTAATAGACTTGAGCATCAAAGTGCTTTTTCGGCCATCCCGGTCGGGTAGTATTCAATGTTGTTTTGTGGCTGCAGGAATTGGGGGTGGAGTTGCATCCAGATCGACTCAATTTGCAAGGAGCTAGTCAGTATTATTTATGAAGTAGAGGGTTCAAGATTTTTTCCATCGCAATTGGCGGGGTCTATGGGAAATATATGACAGAGTTCTTGAAAATATGAGTCACCTCAATTATGGAGGAGAGAGTGGGGGGCAACAGCCCTAAGGCAATTCATCTGGACCTGAACGAGGGAGCTCATGAGCTTCCTCACCGGAAAAAAGTCAAAAATCTATGCAGGAGTATCAGCCGTCCAGGAAATAGGAGCTAAATCCCAGTATCAGATCATAATTTTTTTCCATGTACATACTATTTATTAATTGGACATAATTTGTACATATTTTTTCTACTCCAGAAAAGGTGGTAGGTGGTGGTAGTGATTAATGGCGACGATGAGCGATGGTTTTAGGGTATTTAGTAATGGCAGTGGTAGTGGTGATGGTGGAGGTGGTTGCGGGGTGTGAAAATTTATAATCGTGCATCATAAAAATTCACAAAGTTAAATTGTGAAAATTCTCAGTGATTATAGTGGCGATCGATATTTGTGTTGGTGGATGGTGGCTATTGTTATAGTCCAGGCACTATAAAATTTCACAATCTCATACTATGAAAATTCTCCATGGCAAGGAGTGGCAGAGACCAAGGCAATTGGTGGGTGATGAAGTGGATTTTTTGCAGCTATAGTGGAAGGTGTTGGTTGATGGTGTTGGAAGTAGTGATTTATGGCGGTGATGGGTGGTGATATTAGTTTACAGATGTAACTAGTGGTGGTAGTTGTGGCAGGTAGTTGTGGTAGTTTTTTGGTGGTGATTGACAAGAATGGTGGTGGTAGGTGTTGGGTAGTAATGGTTGGCGATAGCGACAATGATGGTGGTGGGTAATAGTGGTTGACAATGGTGGTGGGCGGTAGTTATGGTGGTTATCAGTGGTAATGGTGGTTGGTAGGGTGGTGGAATGGGTGAAGGTTTGCAGTGGTGGTTCGTGGCGATAATTGTAGATATTGGAGAATCTTAGTTGTAAGGGGATAAAATATCAAGTACCAGCTCTAACAAAGTTAGGACAAGCGCCGTTGTCAAGTTATTACCCTTTAGAAAGCTTGTCGGGGTTTTGTGCAGGAGCTTGGTCGAGACGCAACAGTTGACGGGGATCCCAAGGGACTTCAGGGTAGACGGTGACTTGCACGTCGAAGTTTCCTCTGACAGACCTCACGCTTGGATCGTGACTTAGGGGTATAATTGAGTCAACCTCCTACTTATTGACACAGCAATCAGCGTGTCCCAGCTCGCTCTGAGTTGCAGTTTGTCCGTTCCAGCCCGCTCTACAATATTTTTTTATAATATTTATATAATAAATACAAAACAACTTTGCATTTATTCAACCCAAATGATATCATTTTGTATTTGTTATATAAATATTATAAAAAAAAAAAAAGTTACAAACGTAACATTTTTCTTTAAAAAAATCAAGAAATTATGAGCTGCACGTGACTCTATTTCCGCCATGAATTATTTCATCAACGAGGGGGCGTTCTCTTCTTCCCATGTCCATAAGTCATTGACATTGACATTGACATTGACATTGACATTGACATTGACGGAGGATCCGAATCCAGTTCTCACATTGAAAACTCCACAAGATCACCGCAAAGAAAATATCCACACCAAATGCGCTGTACCTGTCTTCGTCAGTGGAACCGTGGGACCGAAAAGAAAGACCCCATCAATTCCACGACTTATTACGACTTTACGAGTCTTTTTCTTCCTCTCAAAGGAATCTCTCACTCTGTTGCGCTGCTTCTCTCTCTACACATCTAGGGATTTCGTTTCTATCATTTCACCAAGGCCTAGGGTTTCCAAACACCTCCATGGAATCACGTGAAGATGAGGTCGTCTTTACCTTTCTTTTTTCCTCATTCTTTAATCGTTTCATTGTTACATATATATTGTGTTAATTGCTGATAAACGAGGCAATTAAAAAAAAACTTGAATTGTGGTTTCTGTGGTTTTTGTTTCCTAAAACATAGATTTTCGTTTCAGTGAGACCGTATAGTCATGGTATTGGACTTAGACACCGGAAAAAATGATTGAAGTCAAATTCATTGTTATATATATTGTATTGATTGCTGATAAATGAGGCAATTAAAAAAAACAACCTTGAATTTGAGTTTTGTGGTTTCTGTGGTTTTTGTTTCCTAAAACATAGAGTTTCGTTTAAGTGAGACTGTATAGTCATGGTATTGGACTTAGTCACCGGAAAATGATTGAAGTCAAATTCATTGTTATATATAGTGTGTTGATTGCCGATGAACGAGGCAATTTAAAAAACACACTTTGAATTTGAGTTTTGT
>BRYF01000001.1:1010000-1012500 GCA_030159135.1 Actinidia polygama | reverse complement strand
TGGAACAAAATGGTTAGGGGCAAAATAAGAAAAAATATAATTTACAGCAACTACAGGGATAAAATTACAAAAATCATAAAAATTTTGGGATCAAATTGACAAAATCAAAAAGTTTAGGGACCAAATTGAATATAACTGAAATGTAAGGGTCTCAAATGTAATTTACAATTATAAGGACCAATATATAATTATCAGTAACTCTAGGGACCAATCTGTAATTAATAAAAAATATAAGGACCAAATTATAATTACTAAAAATTCTAGGGACTAAAACTGTAATTTACCTGAACAAAATTTGAAATAGGGGCAAAATTGGAAGAAAAATTGGTGATCCAAAAAACACTGTTCACTCACGTTTATATTATATAGATATACAAAGGAACAAGAAGAGGATGTATTTATTAATTAATTAAAGGGAGAATGTTAAGTGCACTAGCTGGGAATTAGTACTTGCACCTACCAAGACATGGATGGAATCATGACACTTGTACACCAAAGCACCAGCAACCTATGTATTCTATTTCCGTGATTTCGTATTTCTGTCCATACACCTTTTCTTCGTCCTTGAACTGAGAATCCACTTCAAATGTTTGATTTATGATCCATACCATCATTGAGTTTATGAGCAAACAGAAACTCAATTAGGTTGTTTCCTTTTGTGATTGAACTTATCCTAAAATTATTAAACATATCAAGGTCGTGGAAGGATGGGATAAGATGGTTCCATGACCAATTAGTGTGAAGTTGGGTGCTCTACTTGGTGTAACCCAAATGAAAGGGCACAAAGAAAAATTATCTACAAAAAAAATTTATTTTGACAAGATGGTTCCATGATCAATCAGACCATTAGTAAACTTACCAATTTATTTATGGAGTTTGACATCGGATCTCTAGAGAGAAACAACAATATCATGTACAAATAAAAATTATTTTGAAAACGATTCAAAAGAAGTAAATTTTTAAGGGAAATACCACAACAGTGGTAAGATGGAAGAATTATATTGATGGAGCATCCTAACATATTTTAATACTCCCATAGAATCCAAATTGCGACAACGCAATTTTTGAATTTGTTTTGTCATGGAAATTGGTTGCCATGCTAGTAGACTTGCTAGGGGTGCGAGTCACGTCGCGAGAAGGGAGCAAGTCTCATATGCGAATTTTACACTTCTGTCCTACTCCAATAAGAAAGGTGTTTTACTAGATATTTAAACACCGTACCATCACATCCCGGTGTGTGGGGTCACATGTTACATGCACCATAATGTGCCTAGAACTTGGGATGACTTAGTCATGGAAATTGGTTGTTGTGCTAGTAGACTTGCTAGAGGTGCAACATGCGAATTGTTTACTTGTGCATATTCCAATTGTTGTGTCCAAGGACCTGTGTCCAGTCACATCCAACTAAATCAACCATACATACGAGACACAGATTTACGTGGTTCGGCCAATCTCCCTATATCCACGGAGAGGAACAAATAATCCACTAACACATAATGAATTACATACAAAACGAGGAGGTCACACTCCTCTCATCTCTCACCAATCTCACTGTCTCTCTGATCTCACAGCACCACATATCTCACATTCTGTACACTCCCCCAGCCCCATGTGTACACAGCAACATGCTGTGTGCACCTAACAACAAAACCGAACCCCTACATTTTCCCCCTTGTTTTCCTCTCTGATCTACTCTGTATTTATAGCTGGGAGAGGAGATGATGAGCTCATGGCTGAGCTCATCCTTGCCCACAAATTGAGACTTCGGGAGGGGGCAGTGCAGCCTCCAACTTGGACTGCAGCCTTCTTTGACAGCCAGCTTCTCTGTCTGTCTGCTGCTGCTGCTCTCTCTTCTGTCTTCAACAAACACAGCCTACATTCACGCAACAACTCCTCAAATGCAAATGAGTTGGTGACTATTCATATTGGGCTTGGGCTTGGGCTTGGGCTATTGGGCTTGGGCCCAATAGTGTTTCACTATTCATCTGGGCTGGACTTCCATTTCTGATGGGCTTCAATTTGAGCTTGGGCTTGCCCTTCATGGGCTGGACTCCTAATTGGGCTTAAACCCAACACCAATAACAAGGATGTTTTACTGGATATTCAAATATTGGTTAAGCTATGTCATCACATTCAGTGTGCTTGGGTCACAGGTCACATGCATAATAACGTGTCTATAACTTGAGATTGTGTATTCAAGAAAATTAGTCGAGGTGCTAATAGACTTTCCATGTGGAGAAAGGGAACAAGTTCCACATTAGATGTGTGCAATTTTGCATACTACAATAAAAATGATGTTTTACTAGATGTTTACAATAAAAATGCTTAGTTATATATATATATATATAACTAAGCAGTCTGATTCAATTCAAATCGTGGTTTTAAAATAAAAAACTAAATGAATCGGACAATATAGATTGATTCTTCATTTTTTAGAATCAGAATCAAAACATTTAAACTATAGAACCGGACCCGTACGGTTGTTCCAAGCCGGGCCGAG
>BRYF01000001.1:892500-897500 GCA_030159135.1 Actinidia polygama | reverse complement strand
TGTGGTGTTGTATAACAATTTTTCAATGAAAAATTCTCAATACGTATAGCTTTTCCCGCTTCGATTACCATATTCATATATTTCTATGTAGTATGATTCATCATGGTCGTGTGACCTCATTGATCAATCGAATTGACGGATTTAAATTGGACAACTAAGTTCTATTCCTGATAGTTAATTCCAGAAAAGTCCAAATTACCATAATAACATACTTTATTCCAATTTTACCCTTTCTCCTTAAATTATAAGGAGGGTCTCAATGAAAGTACTAAACTTTTGTATTCCAATCCATTAGAAAGAGAGTAATATTGTTCTTACGTACACCTGATCGACTCAGGTGAGGAAAGGGAATTTAGAACACATGGAAGTAACAAAACATAATTAACATTATAGATAAGAGTTGCAACATACAATCACCATACAGAGATGACAAACACCAACCTGCAACCCATTAGTTATTTTTACTCAACACTAGGACAGTGAAGATCTAGAGAATTGCTCAAGTGGAACCCCATGTGAAGTAGTACTTTGACTTCATCTTTATTTATACGAGATCATGAATTACCTCACGTTACTCTGCAACACAGTCACAAAACAAAATAGGAAGTCAGCTATATATAATTTGATTGCAAAAAAAATATAAAAAATTCATAGAATCGTTACCCACTGTTTTGGAAATCGAAATCAACACCTCAATCATCGAGCTAGTGAATACTACTGAGTTCAATATTTTTCACTGGGTGAATATTACCGTTCTCTTATTGATTCTTTTAATTGTCCCAGCGGCAATATATAACAAAGAAAAACTCCATCTTGATAGGCATTATGTTTTGAAATAACAGGCATACATTGATTCACATTAAGGTGTGTAGCATTTCTGTAGATAACTCAATAATATGCAATTGCTGTCATATATCATACATACGCAATACTTAAATAGGGTCATCATAACATATTTTCCACTTACTTGGAGCAGTTAGTGGAGGGGCTGATCTTATAGTGAAGGCTGAGTCCGCATTTGGCCGGGAGGCCAGCGGCATTAGTGAAGTTGATCCCAGGCAGCAAAGTAGCAGCAGTCTTGAGGCAGCCGCAAGTGGTCTGGCGGTCAGTGGTGGTCTTGGAGGCTTTGTAGAGATTATTAACGCTACCGCAGCAAGCAGCCGGCACAATCCCACCCCTCCGCAGGTAGTCCAGGCACGGCAGCACGCTTCTTGTTACCATCCCGCACGATATGTCCGCCTCAGCATGATGGGGTACTACCGTACTCACCACCATCCACATGAGCACCACCACACTAGTCACCCTCACCAGCATTCCTGACCTAGCCATTACACAACCAAACAAATTAAGTACTAACAAACTTTGTGTGGGGTGGGGGAAAATGTTCTAATATGGGGCTGTTTATATACCGGGGTGTCAAGGAGGGGCTATAGCCCCCCTTCACTTTCAAAAATTATAAAATTTGTTTTAGAAATTTTATTTTTACATTTTAGCCCCCCGAAATATATTAAATTTTTTTTTTACACTTTAGCCCCCCTTAACCTAAAATCCTGACTCCGCCCCTGTTTATATAGAGGGCAAGATTTGAAAGATCGATGATGAAAAGGAAAGAAAAAAGTTAATGTATTCAATGGTTCAAATTTAATTTTTTTTTGTTTTACTTTTCTTTTTGTTTTTTGAAATGTGTTACTAAATTCTTGAATAAATATATAACCTAGGTATTAGGTACAAGAGCATCTTCAATAATTGGATAGCTAAATGGGTACCTATGGTTATAATTTTATTATTTAATTAATTTTATCTTTTGTTTCCTTCTAAATTATTTGTTTTATTATTTTTTTTCAATTTTTTTTCTTTCTCATTTTTAATTCATTTTTTCCTTATAAAACCAAATGAAGAGAGAAAAATTCTCTCGATGTTATTTTGTTTGAAATAACTAAAATATTATAAACTTTTTTTTGTCCTTTCTTATTTAAATTGACGTGACAAATCAACTCTTTCACTTTTAGATAATTTCTTATCACCGAATGATAATTTTTAAAATAAAAATTTATTAAATGTTATGTATTTTCACCCATTTCCCAACCCAACAAATTGTTACGTCCCACGTCCATCTTCTTATCTTTCCTTTGTTGTTGATTAAGAAAAAAATAACTTTCCTTTTTTGTTTTATTTTTTATTAAAGAGGCTTAAAATATAGAATCGATTTTGTAATGCATTCTACAAGAACACTTGTTAATGTACAAGTTTAAAATAATTGTACGTTCTTTATAAATTTAAATTTTTTTATATATTAAAGTTAAAAAAATAAGGTAATTATTGAGCGTGGACAATGGATCATGAAGCTAATGCCACCACCAAATGGTTGATTTGCACACTATGCACAACTAGTATAATGCTATATAAACTAATTCACTATATTCTTACTCAATTGAGTTGGTCTAATTTATTAATACCAAAGTTAATAGCTAGTAATTCATTAATATATATTAATTTTTCTTAATTAACTATGCGAGTAAGAAAATTAAACGAGATTTGTTAATTGTAATGGATTTTTCTTTAGTCTGTGTTTGGCTTAAGAATTTGGTAGAAAAAAAATAAATAGAGGATTCAGCAGTTTGAGACCGTAAGATCTTTTAATATATATATATATATATATAATATATATATATATATATTTTAATTATTTTTTGCCAAATCATTAATTCAAGCAGGATTTGAAATCAATGTAGAACCAACTTTTACAATCATATCATTATCGCTACCCATGAAAAAAAGAAAGAAAAACAAAAATATATTGTCTCCATCTATAGCTAATTCATCAAATGACTAACAGTTGGTCACCGAAATAATTCATTAGATGCCTGATCTAGCCCATCTCATCAAATGAGTTCTCGTAGTACTAGAGGATGGCCATGCTTAATAATGAATGAAAATACTTAGTTTCAGCTCTTAATTAATGTAAAGATCACCAACTATTTTGTGCCATAACTGTCACCAAACTTTTATTGAATGGAGTTGGGTCCAATGATGAAAGATTACAGAGCAATAGTACACCCTCTGTGTTACCAAATCAAGAAAGTGTAATCTTGGCTGACTTTACCCATACTAAAAAGATCGTCAATTGAATGGAGCGGTTACATTACACACTTTAAAAATAAATATATATGATGTGTCATGTCATAATATTATCACATTCGATTATAACATTCACCGTATTCGATGATAACAAAAAAATAACTTTTCTTTACAGTAAAAGATTATAACATTTATCACAATGATACGTAACACACTATTTTTAACATACACACGTTCATGTGACATTCACCACACCGATTATAACATACATTATAATCGATCGCGTAACACACTATTTTTAACATACACACATCCTTGTGACATTCACCACACTAATTATAATATACATTACAAGCGATCGTAATATTTTTATTGTACACAATGTGTGTAAGCAACATGAAAAGTGAGATTTCAAGATTTTAGATTAGAACATTGGGTAAATTATGCCAATTGTCCTTAAAGTGTTCATCTTGTATCACTTTGGTCCATCATGTATTAATTTTTTTAATTTCCTCTCTAATAAATACAATTGAGTTGTATGTGGTCATTTTCTAATTACAGATGTTTTCTTCTAAGTTTTTTTTATTATAAAAAATGTCTTAAAATTTATTTGATCTTTGATATAAGTAATGGATGCTACTCGAATGATTGCAAATGTGGTTCTTTCATAATATGTTAGCTATAGAAGAATTTTATCTAGTCGGATCCATGACCGACATCAAAAATTAAAAAACTTAAAGACTCTTTTATAATAAAAAAAGAACTTAGAATGAAACATCTATAATTAACAGATGACCAAATAAAATCTATTTGGATACAATACTGACAAAATTGAGAAAATTAGTACATAAAGGATCAAAGTAACACAATGTGAATATTTTAAGAACTATTGGTATGGTCTACCCTAAAAAAAATAAGGGTGAAATACATTGACCTCCCCTGAGATTTCGGGTTAATACACAAAGTACCCCCGAATTTTGAAACTTGTAACAAATTCTTTCTATTTTACACTAATCACCCTTGAGGTTCCGAATTAATACACAAACCACCCCTTAGTTGACTGTCGATCCATGATGTCAACCGAGGGGTGTTTTGTGTATTAACCCGGAACTTCAGGGGTGGTCAGTGAAAAATAGAGGAATCTGTTACAAGTTTCAAATTTCAGGGTACTTTTTGTATTAATCCAAAATCTTAGGGGAGGTCAGTGTAATTTACCAATGGTTTTTGAAGGAAAATTTACCAAAAAAATAAAGATCTTTTTAAATAATGGTTTTTGAAGGGAAAAAAAAAATCAACAACCGCATAAAAAACAATACATTCAATGTCTCTCTTGATGGAAAGTTGGATTGCCAAGTGTCTCCATAGTAGCATTCTAAAACTCTTATCAAACCCGCGAGAAATCGACATATCATAACCTTTATGACGTCGTGACAAAATTTATGATATATCGACTTGTAAATTTATTGATGTTAATGAAACGTGTAAATTTATGAATATTAATATTTACAATATATAAGTTTTTGCATGTCATGTCACCACTTACAAAAAAAATTAAAAAATCACCAAATAGAAGAAAAGAAATAGAGTATAAGGTTTTTGTAATTTTGAGCTTTGTCTAATGAACTGTGTTACACTCTACTACTTCTCTTTTATCTTACTTCATAACCTTCCTATCACGTTCATATAAATAGGGGTGAAGCCAGAATTTAGGTTTAATGTGGTTAAAATTATCAGAATTTATATTCAGTGAGGTCAAAATTATAAAATTTAAGACAAATTATTAATTTTCTGTGGAGTCAAAATTGTCAGAATTTAGGTTTTGCAGAGTCATAATTATAGAGTTTGTAGAATTTAAGATAAATTACTAATTTTTTTAAGGTCAAAATTATATTATGATAAATTATATTAAGGATAGTAGTGTA
>BRYF01000001.1:857500-862500 GCA_030159135.1 Actinidia polygama | reverse complement strand
CCATTTTATGCTGTTTTTATTTTTTTATTTTTCCTTTTTATATACTTTTTTATAATTATTTTGTGTTGTTCTTTGTTTTTATCTACTTTTTCAATTTATTTTCCTTTTTTTTGTACTGTCTTTTTAATATCTTTTATTTATTTTTGTTTTTTACATATATTTTGTTAAATTTTTTTCTTTTTCCTTTTTTTCCTTTTCTTGATTTATTCCCTGTTTTTTATTTTTTATATTTTATCTACTTTTTTCCTATTTTCTGTTTTTCCTTTTCTTTTCTTCTGTTTTTTCTATTTTCATTTTTCATTTTTTTCTGTTTATCATTTTTGTTTTGATTTTTATTATTTTTCTTTCTCTTTTTTCTTTTTTCCTGTTTTTTATCTAATTTTTCTGTTTATAAATATAATTTTTTTGTTATCTTTTTTTTTTCCAATTTTTCTTCTTTCCTGTTTTCATTTTTTTCTCTTTACCATTTTTTTATGTTTTTCTTTGTTTTTTTGTTAATTTTTTAAATTTTTTTGCTATTTTTTTATTTTCCTTCTTTCCTGTTTTTATTAATTTTTTACCTACTTTTTTCCCCCAATTTTTCTTCCTTTTTTTTGTTTTTAATTTCTTTTTTCCTTTTTTTAGTTTATATTTTTGTTCTTTGTTCTTTTTATTTTCTGTTTATCTTTTTTTGTTTTAATTTCTTTTTTCTTTATTTTCCTCCCCTTTTATCCTGTTTTTAATTTCATTTTTTCTAGTTTATATTTTTGTTCTTTGATTTTTATTTTTCCCTCTTTTTTCCTAGTTTTTATGAAATTTTTCTGTTTATAAATATAATTTTGTTGTTATCCTTTTTTTCTCTTTTATTTTGTTCCTTTTTTTTTACATTTTCAACGTTTTTTTGCTATTTGTTTTTTTTTATTTACTTTTTTTGGTTTTTCTTCTTTTTTCTCCCTATTTATTTCCTATTAATTTCCTTTTTTTGGTTTTTATTATTAATTTCCTATTTATATATATTTATATATTCATCTTTTTATTCTTTTTTTTTGCTTTTTTGTCTATTTTTCCTTGTTTAACTTTTTTCTTCTTTTTTTCAATATTATTGTCTTTTTTTTACTTGTTTTTTTTAATATTTTTTTTATATTTTCTTTTTTCTTTCTTTCTATTTTTATCTTCTTTTTCCAGTTTTTTTTCGTGATTATTCCCTGATTTTATTTTTTATATTTTATCTGCTTTTTTCCTATTTTCTGTTTTAAATTTCCTTTTTTTGAGTTTATTTTTTTTTCTTTATTCTTTTTATTTTCTGTTTATCTTTTTTTGTTTTAATTTCATTTTTCTTCATCGCCCCCTTTTTTGCAGTTTTGAATTTTCTTTTGTTTCTAATTTCATTTTCTGATTTTTTAACTGTTTTAATCTTTTTATGTTTTTATTTTTTCTGTTTATATATAAATATATTTTTTATTTTCCTCTTTTTTTCTTTTTATTATTTTTTTACTGTTTTGTTCTTTTTTTCTAATTATGTATATATATTATTTTTCCTTTTATCCTATTTTTGTTAACTATTTTATTCTTGTTTTGTTCCTTTTTTTATTTTTCCCCTGTTTCTTCTTATTTTATCTATATTTCCTATTTTTATCTTTTTTTTTGTTTTTATATAAATATTTTTTATTTTCTTTTTTCATTTTATCCTTTTTTTATTTTTATATATATTTTTCCTTACTTTTTATTTTTTAACCTTTTTTCGATTTTCTGTTTTTTTCTAAATTTAAATTTTTAATTGTGTTTATTTATTTTTTTACCAGTTCTTTTTATTCATTTTTTTATTGTTAGCTATATATATTCCTATCTTTTTATTTATTTATATATTTATATTGTTATCTTATTTTTTAGTTTTTTTTACATACATTTTTTTTCTGTTT
Source organism: Actinidia polygama (assembly GCA_030159135.1). Taxonomy (NCBI): domain Eukaryota; kingdom Viridiplantae; phylum Streptophyta; class Magnoliopsida; order Ericales; family Actinidiaceae; genus Actinidia; species Actinidia polygama. Next base: position 860,602 of record BRYF01000001.1, on the reverse strand, counting down.
TTCTTATTGTTTTGATTTTTTTAATTTCCTTATTCCTTTTTTTGTCAATTTATCTTTTTGTTCGTTTTTTCTTTAATTTTCTTTACTTTTTCTTTTTAATTTTTTAAAATTTTTTATTTTTACCTTCTTTTTTGTTGTTTTTTATTTTTCCTGCTTATATATTTTATGTTATCTTCATTTTTCCATTTTTCCTTTTTTTCTATTCTTTTTCTTTTTTCTCATTTTTTCTATGTTTAACTTTTTTTGTTTTTTGATTTTAATTTTGAATTTTGAATTTTTTTCAATATTAATGTCTTTTATTTTGTTTTTTTAATATATTTTTTTATATTTCCTTTTTTTTCTCTTTTTTTTCGTTTGTCATTTTTTTCTTTTTATCATTTTTTCTTTTTCTTTTCTTTTAATTTTTATTTTTACTTTTCCCCCTTTTTTCCTGTTTTTTTTTGTAATTTTTCTGTTATAAATATAATTTTTTGATATCCTTTTTTTTCCGGTTTTTCTTTTTTCCTTTTTTTACATTTTTTAACGTTTTTTACCTATTTATTTATTTTTTAATTTCCTATGTTTTAGTTTTTCCTTTTTTCTTTTTCTTTTTTTTTGTTTTAATTTCATTTTCCCCCCTTTCCTGTTTTAAATTTCTTTTTTAGCTTTTTTTTATTTTTTAACTGTTTTAAGCTTTTTCGATTTGATATTTTATCTATTTGTATATAAATATATTTTATGTTGTCATTTTTTTTCTTTTTTTCTAATTTTATATATATTCTGTTATCTTTTATCTTGTTTTTATCTACTTTTTTCTGTTTTTTTAAATTTTTTTTCTGTTTTAATTTTATTTATTTGTTTCGGTTTTTATCCCTTTTTATATTTTAATCCCTTCTGATCTTTACATACTTTTTATTCTTTTTTGGTTTCTTTTTTTTTCTTTTCTTTTTTTAATCTTTTTTTTAGTTTATATATGTATTTTTTCTGTTTATTTATATATAAATATATTTTATCTTGTCTTCTTTTTTTTTTCTCTTTTTTCTTTCTCTTTTTTTTTTCTTACTGCTTTGTTCTTTTTTTTTTCCTTCTAATTTTATATATATTTTGTTATCTTCTATTTTTGTCTATTTTTTCTTATATTTCTGTTTTAATTTTATTTATTTATTTACTTATTTCTGTTTTTTTAGCCCTTTTATTTTTTAATCCCTTTTGGATCTTTACATAATTTTTATTCTTTTTGTTCTTAGTTCTTTTTATTTTCTGTTTATCTTTTTGTTGTTTTAATTACATTTTTCTTTCTTTCCCTCCCCTTTTTTTCCTGTATTTAATTTCCTTTTTTCTATTATTTACTTTTCAATGTTTTAGATTTTTTCTGTTTTTTTTTCTGCTTATATATATTCTCTTTTATTTTTTTCTTGTTTTTTTTTTACATTTTTAACGTTTTTTTGCTATTTGTTTTTTTTATCTACTCTTTTTGTTTTTTCTTCTTTTTTTCCTATTTATTATATTTTTTTACATATTTATTTCTTTACATTGTTATCTTATTTTATTTTAATTTTATTTTCTTTTTTCTGTTTTTCTTCTTTTTTATTTTTTAATTTCCTTATTCCTTTTTTTGTTAATTTTTCTTTTTGTTCTTTTTTCGTTTTTTTTTATCTTTTTTGATAAAATTAACTTTTTCTTTTTTTTTTATAGTCTTTTTCTGCTTTTATTTTTTCTTTTTATATTTGAATATATTTTTTATTTTGTTATCTTCTATTTTTCCTTTTATCCTATTTTTGTTAACTGTTTTATTCTTTTGTTGTTCCTTTTTTTATTTTTTTCCTGTTTCTTCTTATTTTATCTATATTTCCTATTTTTATCTTTTTTTTTTGTTTTTATATAAATATTTTTTATTTTCTTTTTTCATTTTATCCTTTTTTCTATTTTTACATACATTTTCTCTTTCTTTTTAGTTTTCTTTTCTTTCATGTATTTTTAATTTTTATTCTATTTTCTGTTTTTTTTCTTGTTTTAAATTTTTTCTTGTTTTTATTTATTTTTTACCAGTTCTTTTTATCCATTTTTTTATTGTCAACTATATATATTGCTACCTTTTACTTTTTCTTTTTAATTTTTTAATATTTTTTATGTTTACCTTCTTTTGTTTTGTTTTTTTATTTTTCCTGCCTGTATATAAATATATATTTGTTATCTTTTTATTTTTTATAATTTTTTTACGGTTTTTTGGATTTTTAATTTTACATATATATATTCGACGTTATCTTCTTTTTTCCTTTTTTCTTTTTTCTCTGTTTAACTTTTTTTGTTTTTTGATTTTAATTTTTAATTCTTTTCAATATTAATGTCTTTTATTTTAATTTTTTAATATATTTTTTTATATTTCCTTTTTTTTCTCCTTTGTTTCTTTTGATTTATTCTCCGTTTTTATTTTTTATATTTTGTCTACTTTTTTCTTATTCTCTTCTTCTTCTTCTTCTTCTTCTTCTTCTTCTTTTCATTTGTCATTTTTTAATTTGATTTGATTTTTATTTTTATTTCCCCCCTTTTTTTCCTGGTTTTTATGTAATTTTTCTATTTTTAAATATAATTATTTTGATATCGTTTCTTTTTTTCGTTTTTTCTTCTTCTGTTTTTCTATTTTTTTTGTTTTTAATTTCCTATTTTATAGTTTTTCTTTCTTTCTTTTTCTTTTTCTTGTTTTAATTTCATTTTTCTTTATTCCCCCCCCCCCTTCCTGTTTTTAATTTCTTTTTTATCTATTTTTTATTTTTATTTTTAACTGTTTTTAAGGTTTTCTGTTTTTTACTTTTTCTGTATGTATATAAATATATTTTATGTTGTCATTTTTTTCCTTTTTTCTAATTTTATATATATTTTGTTATCTTCTATTTTTTTCTTTTATCTTATTTTTATCTACTTTTTCCTGTTTTTTTAGTTTTTTTTTGTTTTATTTTTATTTATTTGTTTCGTTTTTTATCCCTATTGATCTTTACATACTTTTTTATTCTTTTTTATCTTATTTTTATCTTGTCTGTTTTTTTTCTTTTTTGTCTCTTTTTTTCTTTTTCTTTTTTCCTGTTTTGTTCTTATTTTTTTCAAATTTTATATATATTTTGTTAT
>BRYF01000001.1:845000-850000 GCA_030159135.1 Actinidia polygama | reverse complement strand
TTTTATCTACGTTTTTCCTTTCTTTTTATTTTTCTTTTCTTTCATGTTTTTTTAATTTTTATTCTATTTTCTATTTTTTTCTAGTCTTAAATTTTTAACTGTTTTTATTTATTTACTTAGCAGTTCTTTTTAAATTTTTTTTATTAAATATATATATATATATATATATATATATATATATATATATATATAAAGTTATCATTTGTTCTCTTTTTTTCTGATTTTTATTTTTATTTTTTTTCAATATTAATCTCTTTTATTTTTTGTTTTTTTAATATATTTTTCATATTTCCTTTTTTTCTTTTGATTTATTCTCTGTTTTTGTTTTTTATATTTTGTCTACTTTTTTCCTATTTTCCTATTTTCTTCTTCGTTTTTTTTCATTTGTCATTTTTTTCTGTTTATCATTTTTTATTTTGGTTTACTTTGATTTTTATTTTTCCCTCTTTTTTCCTAGTTTTTATGAAATTTTTCTGTTTATAAATATAATTTTTTGTTATCTTTTTTCCCCCAATTTCCTTTTTTTCTCTTTTATTTTTTTCCTTGTTTTTTTTTTACATTTTCAACGTTTTTTTGCTATTTGTTTTTTTTTATTTACTTTTTTTGGTTTTTCTTCTTTTTTTCTCCTATTTATTTCCTATTAATTTCCTTTTTTTGGTTTTTATTATTAATTTCCTATTTATATATTTTTTTCTTTTAATTATTTATATTTTCTATTTTTTCTACTTATATATATATATATATATATATATATATATATTTTGTTATGTTCTATTTTTCCTTTTTTCCTTTTTTATTTACTCTTTCCTAATTTTAAGTTTTTTCCTTTTTTCTGTTTTTTTTTCCTGTTTTAATTTTACTTCTTTTTTTTCCTGTTTTTATCCCTTTTTTCCGTTTTTAATTACTTTTTTCTAATTTGTTTTATATTCTATTTTTTCTCACTATCATTCTTTTTCTTTTTGATCTTTACATACTTTTTTTTTCTGTTTTTGATCCTGTTTTTTTTTCTTTGTTTTTTTCTTCTTATAATTTTTTTGTTATTATCTTTTTTCCCATTTTCCTTCATTCCTGTTTTTATGTTTTTCTCATTTCCATTTTTCATGTATTTTTTTCTTTTTTATAATTTTTTAACATTTTTTTGCTATTTGTTTTTTTTCATTGTTTCCTTTTTTTTTATTTATTTTTCTTCTTATTTTTTATTTTTAATTTATATTTTCCTTTTTTTTATTTTATCTATTTGTTTTTTGTTCTTTTTATTTTCTGTTTTTTATTTTTTTATTTTTTTGTTTTAATTTTCGTCTTTCTTTATTTTCTTTTTCCTGTTTTTTTTGAAATTTCTTTTATTTTTATTTTTTCTGTTTATATATATTGCCTTCTTTTTTTCCCTTTTTTACTTTTAATATTTTAATTTTTTAACTACTTTTTTGTTTTGTTTTTCACTATCATTCTTTTTTCTTTTGATCTTTACATACTTTTTTATTCTGTAACCTTTTTTTTGTTTTAATTTCATTTTTCTTTATTTTCCTCCCCTTTTTTCCTGTTTTTAATCTCATTTTTTTCTAATTTTGATTTTTTCATTTTTTAAATTTTTTAGACTTTTTCTGTTTTTTATTTTTTCTATTTATATATATTGTCTTCTTTTTTTTTTTCACTTTTCCCTTTTTTATTTTTTATTTTTTGACAACTTTTTACTTTTTCTTTCTTTTTTCTATTTTGGTATGTTCTATTTTTCCTTTTTTCCTATTTTTATTTACTTTTTCTTAATTTTTCAGTTTTTTCCTGTTTTAATTTTACTTCTTTATTCTGTTTTTATCCTTTTTTTCTGTTTTTAATTACATTTTTCTTATTTGTTTTATATTCTATTTTTTCTCACTGTCATTCTTTTTCTTTTTGATCTATACATATGTTCTTATTTTCTCTATTTTTACTGTTTTTATCTATTTTTTATGGAAAGTTGTGTAGAAATCAAAATTTGGAGTTTAGAAATCATTTTCCTTTTTTATTTATATATAAATATTTTTTTCTTTTTTTCTTTTTTCTATTTTTATCTACCTTTTTTTCCTTTCCTTTTTATTTTTCTTTTCTTTCGTGTTGTTTTAATTTTTATTCTGTTTTTTTTTTCGTATCTTAAATTTTTGACTGTTTTTATTAATTGTTTTACCAGTTCTTTTTATCCATTATATATATATAATTTTATTTTATTTAATTTTTTAACAGTTTTTAACTGTTTTTTAGATTTTCCATTTACATATAAATATATTTTATGTTATCTTCTTTTTTGCTTTTTTCCCTATTTTTCGTTGTTTAACTTTTTTTTCTTTTTGTTTTAACTTTTTAATTTTTTTCAATATCAGTGTCTTTTTTATTTGTTTTTTTTGATAATTTTTTTTATATTTTCTTTCAATTTTTATCTAATTTTTCCTTCTTTTCTTTTTTCGTGATTTATTCGCTGATTTTATTTTTTATAGTTTATCTGCTTTTTTCCTATTTTCTATTTTTCTTGTTCTCCTTATTTTCATCTTTCATTCTTTTCTGTTTATCATTTTTTGTTTTGTTTTTATTTTCTTTCTTTTTTCCCCCTTTCATCTTTCATTTTTTTATCTATTTTTTTTGTTATCTTCTTTTTATCCCATTTTCCTTCTTTTCTTTTTTTTTTTACTTCCGGTTTTTCTTAATTTTTTTCCTATTTATTTTATTTTTAATTTCTTTTTTTTTAGTTTATCTTTTTTTCTTTGTTCTTTTTATTTTCTGTTTATCTTTTTTTTTTGTTTTAATTTCATTTTTCTTTATTTCACCACCCATTTTGCAGATTTTATTTTCGTTTTTTTCTAATTTCAATTTTTGAAATTTTAACTGTTTGCCTTTTTCTGTTTTTATTTTTTCTGTTTATATATAAATATATTTTTTATTTTCTTCTTTTACTGTTATTTTCTTTTCTTATTCCGTTTTATGTCGTTTTTATTTTTTATTTTTATATACTTTTTTTAATTATTTTGTGTTGTTCTTTGTTTTTATCTACTTTTTCAATTTATTTTCTTTTTTTTGGTACTGTCTTTTTAATGTCTTTTATTTATTTTTGTTTTTTATATATATTTTGTTATATTTTTTTCTTTTTCCTTTTTTCCTTTTCCTGATTTACTCCTTGTTTTTTATTTTTTGTATTTTATCTACTTTTTTCCTTTTTTCTTTTTTTCTTTTTCTTTTCTTCTGTTTTTTCTATTTTCATTTTTCATTTTTTTCTGTTTGTCATTTTTTGTTTTGATTTTATTTTTTATTTTTCTTATTTTTTTTCTCTTTTTTCTTTTTTCCTGTTTTTATCTAATTTTTCTGGTTATAAATATAATTATTTTGTTATCTTCTTTTTTTCCAATTTTTCTTCTTTCCTGTTTTGATTTTTTTCTCTTTACCATTTTTTTATGTTTTTCTTTGTATTTTTGTTAATTTTTGAATTTTTTTTCTTTCCTGTTTTTATTACTTTTTCACCTACTTTTTTTTCCCGACTTTTCTTCCTTTTTTTCCTTTTTTTTTTATTTCTTGTTTACATTTTTTTCTTTTTTCTTTTTCTTTTCTGTTTCTCTTTTTTGTTTTAATTTCATTTTTCTTTATTTTCCTCCCATTTTTTCCTGTTTTTAATTTCCTTTTTTTCTAATTTTGATTTTTTAAAATTTTTTAGACTTTTTCTGTTTTTTATTTTTTCTGTTTATATATATTGTCTTCTTTTTTTCACTTTTTCCTTTTTTACTTTTTCACCTACTGTTTTTACTGTTTTTTTTTGCTTTTTTCTATTTTTATATGTATTTTGTTATGTTCAATTTTTTCTTTTTTCCTGCTTTTTTTTTACTTCTTTTATTCTGTTTTAATACCTTTTTTCTGTTTTTAATTACATTTTTCTAATTATTTTTATATTCTTTTTTTATCTTTACATACTTTTTTATTCTGTTTTTATTTTATCTATTTTTGCTGTTTTTATCTATTTTTTTGTTTATATATAAATATTTTTTTAATTTTTTTTCTTTTTTCCTTTCCTTTTGATTTTTCTTTTCTTTCGTGTTTTTTTAATTTTTATTCTGTTTTTTTTTCGTATCTTAAATTCTTGACTGTTTTTATTTATTTTTTTACCAGTTCTTTTTATCCATTATATATATATATATATATATATATATATATATATATAATTTTATTTATTTTTTAATTTTTTTTACTGTTTTTTAGATTTTTCATTTACATATAACTATATTTTATGCTATATTCTTTTTTCCTTTTTATCTAATTTTTTTTGCTTTTTTCTCTATTTTTCTTTGTTTAACATTTTTTTATTTTTGTTTTAACTTTTTAATTTTTTTCAATGTTAGTGTCTTTTTTTATTTGTTTTTTTAATATATTTTTTAAATTTTCTTTCTATTTTTATCTACTTTTTTCATGATTTATTCCCTGATTTTTTTTTATTTTATCTGCTTTTTTCCTATTTTCTGATTTTCTTCTTCTTGTTTTCATCTTTCATTCTTTTCTGTTTATCATTTTTTGTTTTGATTTTATTTTATTTTATTTTATTTCTTTTTTCCCCGTTTTTTCTTTATTTTTTTATCCCATTTTCCTTCTTCCCTCTTTTTCAATCTACTTTTTTTTCCTATTTATTTTGTTTTTAATTTCCTTTTTTTGAGTTTATCTTTTTTTTTGTTTTAATTTCATTTTTCTTTATTTCGCCCCCCTTTTTTCAGTTTTTAATTTCGTTTTTTAACTGTTTTAGACTTTTACTGTTTTGTTCTTTTTTTCTAGTTTTATATATATTTTGTTATCTTCTATTTTTTCTTTTATCCTATTTTTATTTACTTTTTTCTGTTTTTTCAGTTTTTTCCTTTTTCCTGTTTTAATTTTATTTATTTTTAATCCCTTTTGATATTTAAATACGTTTTTATTCATTTTTTGTTCCTTTTTTAATTTTTTTCCCGTTTCTTCTTATTTTATCGATATTTCCTATTTTTATCTTCTTTTTTTTGTTT
>BRYF01000001.1:835000-840000 GCA_030159135.1 Actinidia polygama | reverse complement strand
CCGACCAACTATTTATTCTTATTGATTGTGATTAATTAGGTATATATTATAGTCTTGAGAGTACTAACTTAAAGTTATGTGACGTGATAGCTCTGTTGGACGCCCACCCACCCTACTTCAATATTTTGAATCATTCACACTGTTGAGCTTGTCCAGCAGATTATTGATGCGGTCGAATTGTGGACTCGGGGTCACTAACTTAAAGTTATGTGCCGTAATAGCTCGGTTGGACACCCACCCACCCTCCCACCTTACTTCAATATTTTAAATTATTCACATTGTTGAACTTGTCCATTAGATTATTGATACGATCGAATCACCTTTATATATAACATACTGTTGTGCCTATAGACCAGACTATTGGCAAATTATATGGCATTTGTTGTAAAATTTGTACTATATATAACCATGACAAAAAAGTCTTATCAATCAATTGAATAGGAAAAAATATGTTCATGTCATCATACGATAGTATAGCATCTATAATTGTGGGTTGTTCGATAAAGTCAATAAGCGCCAGTCACTACACACTTGCTAAGAATGGTTGAATTTATTCTCCACATCTTTTTATTTCTCTCTTTTGAGAAAAAATGAGCCCATGGCGTGTGAGATTGTGAAGCAAAATATTTCTATTTGTCTTGTGCTTTGACATTGTTCTTATGGAGAGTTATTAATACATAGTATTTATTTATTTATTTATTTGTTGATAATTAGGTATCCGGACTAGCTTACACGTATATCGACTAATGGAATCAAGGTTCGAAAAGTTTGATCTTCGTATAATTAGATCTTATAATTTTGAGAATAAGCTCATAAATTCCTAATTGATATCTTCTCTCACTTCACCAAATCATTTGGGGGGTTTATTCATACGCATAGTGTTTCTGACAAATGAGAAATCACGAAACAAAAACAAAAAATTAGTCATCTTATCATTGAAATTACCTTACAAAAGTGGGTCAATATTGTTCCATCCGAAATTTATCTAATCCGTAATTGATAAAGAGCATCACAAAAATGTACAATATAAAATATTAACTCTCAATAGTAACTCGATTGATAAAGATTCCGATTTTGTGTTCAAAAAGTTTAAACCAAGTCATGGTCAGTTTAAATTAATTGAATTAAGTAGAAATACTAGACTATCAAAATAAAAAATAAAAAATAAAAAATAAAAAATAAAAAATCTCTCTCTAGGTTAGAGAAAAAATGAGGCCATGACATGTGGAGATTGTGAATCAAAATATTTGTACTTGTCTTGTCTTGTAATGTTAGAAAAAAAGACAAAAATAGAGCTTGACAAATGCACATCCAATTAAAAATCTATGTTGGATTCTCATAGATCTTTTTTGTCCCCTCCTTCCATTCTCACGTGCGCATGTTAATTTTATGATGCGTTTCATGTCAACAGCTATACCTTGTGATTCAATATTGAGTTTCTCTATTCAAATTTCTATAGTAATTAAGAAAATTTTTTATTTAGGAATTTATTAGAGTACATTTTCCTTTTTTTTTATTGAGTCTGGAATTTATAATTATCACTCTTCTATTTCAATTTATTCCATAATTATAAGTTATATAGGTTTGAAATCACTTTTACATTCTCTCTTCTAGATTCCTCTTATTCAAACATAGGCCTTGTTTGGTTGAATTTTTTTTTTTTAGAAATTAAAAATAATTATTTAGTTGACGGTTTTTGAAACTTATTTTTGTAGTTTTTTGTTTTAAAAACAAATCCACTTTTCAGAATGATGGTTTCAAGTTCTTCAAATTTTCTGCTAAGAAAAGAATAAAATGTGAAAATGATTAGTGTTTTGTTTTGATAAATAAATTTTGATATTTTTTATAAACTTATTTTGAAGACAACAATTAAACCATTTCTTTAGAATTACCAAATTTATGTTCTTCAATGCTAATTCTCACTCACGTTGCTATATTCGCACACATGAAAGGATAGGATGTCAATATAATCACACACAAGAATAACAAAAGATTTACGCAGTTCACACAATATAGATTACTAGTAATTGTTCGTTTTCACAGGCACTGTGTCCGCCCAAAAAAAGATTATCTATTAGGCATACTCGTTAGAGTTTTATAACCTAAAAACTAGATAAGATATAAACGTGATAAGAGATATATTGCATGAATAGACGAAGATTTACATTGCTATAAAATTGATAACAAATTAGAAAGTATAATGATTTCAAAAAAGTGTTGCTAATTTCAGAAAATGAGGAGGAAAGAAAGGTTCATTTTAGTTTTTTTTTGTGGGTCTCACTAAAAAATAATTTAATGGGTAAAAAATATGTTTAGCTTTAGAGATTTTAGCCATTAGATCATACCCTATGTGGGGTCCCCACCTTTGAGGAGAAGGAAGTGATATATTTTTTTTAAAAAAATAGTCTAAGGTGAAATCTCAGTCATTGGATTAACTCAAATGGATTCCAACCATATATAGTGGAAGATAGTTTTGAGATTCGAAAATATTTGTTTCTTATATTATAGATGTTCACAACTATTACAGTTATTTCACTATATAGATGAAATGATGAATAATACAATTTATATCAAAGATGTCTTACATTACAACATACTGGTTAACTATCCGGGGTTCCATCCATCACAAAACGTGGTTCGAGCATGATGGCCTACGTCTATGAGAGAGACGAATAGTAAAATAGTTACATGATACAATCCTACTTATAGACTAATATATAGAGATAATGGTAAGATTATCTTCTCCAAACAATATCTTAATATTCAAATTTCAAGAGATAAGATAGATCTTATCATTATTTCTAACGTATCTCCTCAATATGAGGGTGGGTCGAAGTGAAATGCTCTACTACGCATAGTATTTCTTGCAAATGAGAAATCATGAAATAAAAAATTAGGTCATCTTATCATTGAAATTACCTTACAAAAGTGGGTCAATATTGTTCCATCAGCAATTTTATCTACTTCGTGATTGATAAAGAGCATCACAAAAATGTACAATATAAAATATTTACTCTCAAGAGTAACTCGATTGATAAAAATTCTAATTTTGTGTTCAAAAAATTTAAATCAAGTCATGGCCATTGAAAATTTAAACTAATTGAATTAAGTGGAAATACTAGACTATTAGAATAAAAAAATAATAATAAAAAAAAGTCTCTCTAGGTTAGAGAAAAAATGAGGCCAATGACATGTGGAGATTGTGAATCAAAATATTTGTACTCGTCTTGTAAGGTTAGAGAAAAGACAAATAGAGCTTGACAATTGCACATCCATTTAAAAATCTACGTAGGATTTTCCTAGATCTTTTTGTCCCCCCTCCTTCCATTCTCACGTGCACATGTTAATTTTATGATGTGTTTCATTTCAAGATCTATAGTAATTTAGAAAAAAAATTATTTAGGAATTTATTAGAGTACATTTTTCTTTTTTTATTGAGTCTGAAATTTATGATTATCACTCTTCTATTTCAATTTATTCCATACTTAGAAATTCCATAGGTCTGAAATCACTAGGAATGGCAATAGGGCGGGGAGGGACGGGAGGTTGGTATTTTAGTCTCGGATCTCTGAAATATTTTATAATCTCTGTCCCCGACTCGATCCCCAGCGAGAAATTTTTTATAATCCCATCCCCGCCCCTAACGGGGATCGGAGATCCCACCCGAATTCAAATCCTGAATTGTACAACTTCCTGTAAGAAAAACAAATAATTTTATAAAAAAAAAAAATTGTACAGAGAAAACAAACAAAATAAGAAGAAAAAAAAAATCCATTTCAGGCAAGTTCAAATAAACCTAATGGCTAACTTCAAACAAATAAAAGTTTGGTCTCTTTACATAAATAAAAAATTTAAATTTTTTAATGAAAACAATAAATGTGTTTGTTTTAAAAAAGGTAAAACCTTAAAATGGTAAGAATATATATAATATATGTATATTAGTAATATAGTATTATAGTAAGGATAAGAATATGAAATAATATTAATTCGGGATGGTTTTGGGGCGGGAATATACAAAACCGTTCCCACCCCATTCCCGATTTTTTTTTATTCCCGAATTCCGAAAATTCACCCTGATCAAGCAGGGAGTTGGGCGGAGCAAGTGAAATTGCCAATCTCTAGAAATCACTTTTACATTTTCTCTGTAGATTCCTCTTATTTAAACATAGGCTTAATGCCTTGCAATCAAAATGGAGATACTCGTATGTTACAAGCCTTGTTTGTTTGCTTTTTTTTTTTTAATTTTATTTTTTAGCAAATAAACATAATTATTTAGTTGACGATTTTTGAAACTTATTTTTATAGCTTTTTATTTTAAAAACAAAACCACTTTTCAGAATGATGGTTTCAAGTTCTTCAAAATTTTCTTCTAAGAAAAGAATAAAATATGAAAACGATTAGTGTTTTGTTCTGATAAATAAATTTTGATATTTTTTATAAACTTATTTTGAAGACAACAATTAAACCATTTCTTTAGAATTACCAAATTTCTGTTCTTCACAGCTTATTCTCACTCACGTTGCTAGATTCGCACACATGAAAGGATAGGATGTCAATATAATCACAAGCAAGAATAACAAAAGATTTACATTGTTAACCAAATATAGATTATTAATAATTGTTTGTGTTCACATGCACTGCGCCCCTCCCTCTCATAAAAAGACTATTTCTTTGGCGTATTTGTTAGAGTTTTGTAACTTAAAAACTAGATAAGATAAAATGTCAGATAAAAGATATATTGCATACATATACGAAGATATATATTGCTAAAAAATAGATAACAAATTAAAAAGTATAATAATTTTGAAAAATTATTGCTAATTTTGAAGAAATGTTCGTTTTTGTTTTTTTTTGTGTGTGGGTCTCACTAAAAAATGGCCTAATGAGTAAAAAAGATGTCCAGATTTAACATTTTTTTGACCATTGAATCACAACCTATGTGGGCCCCACACTTTTGAAAAGAAGGAAGTGATATATTTTTTGGGAAGAAAATAGTCTAA
>BRYF01000001.1:777500-780000 GCA_030159135.1 Actinidia polygama | reverse complement strand
ACGTGCTAACTTGTTGTCTAAATACTTATTTGGTATTGACAAAGTCACTTTATTGGAACCAAATTGGAAGTTTAGGGTGTTCCAATTAAAATTGTAAGGACCAAAGTCCAATGTTGAAATTTTGTTTCACGTGCTAACTTGTTGTCTAAATACTTATTTGGTATTGACAAAGTCACTTTATTGGAACCAAATTGGAAGTTTAGGGTGTTCCAATTAAAATTGTAAGGACCAAAGTCCAATGTTGAAATTTTTCACACACACATCTATAATATAAATCACAACTCATTTTGAACTCAAAAACTATATGTCGCTATCTATGGTTGAAATATATTTGAGTTAATCCAATGGCTGCGATTTCACTTGAGATTATTTTTTTCTCTCCCAAAAATATCACTTTATTCTTCTGAAAAGTGTGAAACTCACATATGTTCTTATTCAATGGACAAAAAATATCTAAATTTGGGCATATTTTTTACCCATTGAATCATTTTTTAGTAGAACCTACTCCCCAAAAAATTAAAACACCTCTTTTTTTCCCCTCATTTCTCCCAAACTAGCAAATTTTTTTTAAAATTAATGTAGTTTCTAATTTGCTCTCTATTTTGGAGCAATGTATCTCTTCGTATATGCATGTAATATATCTGACGTTTATATTTTATCTGTTTTTTAGATTTTAAAATTTCAACGAGTACGGATAAGAGGTGGTCTTTTTTTTTATATAGTACATATGAGCACATGCAATTACTAGTACATGTATATATTATTCCTATGTAAAGAAGCCTAATTCAAATATTGCCATTAATTAATCCATTATCTTAATCATTTTTTTACCCCTTTTGTGTATCTCCTTAATTCATAAGAAATTAGTTGCACATTCCATTCATCAAGTGAAGTCAATAAACCAGCAATTGGGTAATTGACAATGATGTTTAGCATAACCTTGCTAAATAACCATGTGAATCAACCATGGAGTTGAAGTGTCACTTTCGTGTCACACGATTTTAGTTTTTAGGGTGTGATTAATTTGAAATTTACTACTGAAAAAATGTGGGGAAAAATAGTGATTTTCACACACTTATGTTTTTTAATTGTATATTTTTTTTGTTTTTATTAGGGTAAATTTATATTAATGTCCTTTTATATAATAAAAATATTTAAATAAAATGAGATGCTAAATTAAGTAAATTTACCCTCATAAAAACATAAAAAAGAGTGTAATAAAAGAGAAGTGTAGCGTAAAAATCACTATCCTAACAAATAAAAAACGCCTATGGGAATTTTCAACGTAGGGAATTTTTTTTTTCAAACGGCTTGAGAGACCTAAACGCTTCCTTTGAGTAGAAATATGATATGGCTTGTAGCGACCGTGGATCAGGCCTTGTTTGGCAACTTGTTTATAAATAATTCATTTTATAGTAAAAACTTCAAAAAAATCAAATAAGATTTTAACATGCTCATTTTCTTTAATTTTATTTTTTTATTGGGGTGAATTTACATTAATGTTCTTATATATAGTAAAAATATTTAAATAAAATGAGATACTAAATTATATAAATTTACCCTCATAAAAACATAAAAAATAGTGTAATAAACGTGAAGTGTAGCGTAAAAATCACTGGCCTAATAAATAAACAACACCTAGGGGAAAAAAATTTCAACGTAGGGGAATTGTTTTTCAAACGGCTTGAGAAACCCAAACGCTTCCTTCTGGATTTGGCCTTGCTTGGCAACTTGTTTATAAATAAATCCTTTTATAGTAAAAATTTCAAAAAAATCAAATAAGATTTTCACACACTCATTTTCTTTAATGGTATTTTTTTATTAGGGCGAATTGACGTTAATGTCCTTCTATATAGTAAAAATATTTAAATAAAATGATATGCTAAATTAAGTAAATTTACCCTCATAAAAACATAAAAAAGAGTGTAATAAAAGAGATTTGTAGCGTAAAAATCACTAGCCTAATAAATAAAAAACACCTAGGAGAAAATTTTTTCAACGTAGGGACAAAAATTTTCAAACGCTTGAGAGACCTAAACGCTTCCTTCAAGTAGAAATATAGAAATATGATATCCCTTGGTAGCGACCGTGGATTAGGCCTTGTTTGGCAACCTGTTTATAAATAATTTATTTTATAGTAAAAACTTCAAAAAAAATCAAATAAGATTTTAACACGCTCATTTTCTTTAATTGTATTTTTTATTGAGGTAAATTTACATTAATGTCCTTCTCTATAGTAAAAATATTTAAATAGAATGAGATGCTAAATTAAATAAATTTACCCACATAAAAACATAAAAAAGAGTGTAGCAAAAAGAGAAGTGTAGCGTAAAAATCAATGGCCTAATAAATAAACAACACCTAGGGGAATTTTTTGTCAACGGAGGGGATTTTTTTTCAAACTTCCTTAAAGTAGAAATGTAGAAATATGATCATATGCCTTTGTAGTGACCGTGGATTAAGCCTTGTTTGGCAACCTATTTATAAATACTTCATTTTA
>BRYF01000001.1:680000-682500 GCA_030159135.1 Actinidia polygama | reverse complement strand
AATGCATGTACTTATTTCCAATCATTATATTGAAGAAAAATACTATGGTCCTAAAATTTGGGTCGAAATAAGTTTTTAAAATTTAAAACGAACGATTCAGATTCATTTGAGTGTTTGAATTGCACATAACTAAATGAATTTGAATCATTCATTTAGAATACTGAAAATTTTTCTGGATCCAAATTATAAAACTGCAGCAGTAGTTCTCTTATATTGTGATCTAGTTTAATTAGTTCACTTTAATTGTCTCTTCTTCATCTAATAAATTTCGAAGATCCAAAAAACAACAACCTCGTTTAGTCAATATCCTTTTTTATTTTTTATTTTATTATTTTTTGTGCTAGTTATTCTATAGGTCTACTTGAAAGAGTTGGCCACTTAGATTTCAATTTGCTGGCATCAACTGCATTCTATATTTCATTAACAAGTTTGTGACTTTCAAGACTATACTTGACTTAGTTAATGATACTTAAAATATTCATCTCGGGTCACTTTAATCCTTCATACACTAATTTTCTTAATTCCGTCCCTAATATGTACAATTAAGTTTTATGTGAATTTTTCCTAATGTATACAAGTAGAATTGTTGAGTGATGATTTTTGCAATCTACTTTTCACCAATCACACTCCATATTTTTACTTTATCGTGAAACTTTTATATAAATTTCTAAATTATCCCTATCACAAGAAGAAAGATGTAAAAGTGTAATGGTATTCTAATAGTTGGCAAAAGTATTAAGGAATGAATTGTAATTTTGTATAATAAAAACAAAAAAATAGACTGCATTTGAAGAAAAAAAAAGGGTAAAAATCTTTTCCTAATTCAGCATGTCAATACCTATTAATAATTATTTTGCTGAGAGATCACGATCTTCAAGTGTTATTCACCTGAAAAGCATTCTGACACAAGTTCAAGTTACTTGAATCATCGTTTCAAAAAAATAAAGTAAAATTACCTACTTATTATATTTCCCTGTCTTTGTCTTAAGAGGAGATTTTTGCATCTAATACGGCCTTTTAACAATTGTTTTGCTTAATTTAAGCTACTAATCAACTCCAATTTAGTCAAAGTATTAGTTATGTGCTCCATAAAATAACTACAAGTTGCAAGTAACATCGAACTCAGTGAGCAAATAGTAGACCCAGAACTTATTGCTTTGTGTGTAAATCCTAATAACTTATTAGGAACAAAGCAATCTCTGTGTGTGTGTCTATATATATATATATATATATATAATTACTCAAATTGCACTCTCTTTTGGTATTATGTAAAATTACTCAAACACCCTTATGTTGTCCTTTTACTTAATTTTGCTTGAATATTTTGACTGTGTAGAAGGGTATTTTGGTAAACTTAAAAATAACAAAAAAAGAGTGCAATTGAAAAAAAGTGTGAGAATTTCAAAATTACTATCCAATATTAATAACAGTAGAAAAGGTAAAATTAGATTCCGTACAGTTTATTAAGTGCTGTTGTTTATGATCCGAAAAGCCCATGAAGCGCTTTCCAGTCCATATGTGACCTTGAGACAATCTTTTCCCTATTCCCATTGATCTTCTCCACTGGACCTCATTAGACGGCCCACTATCAGAGAACGGGCTGAGAACTTTAGGTTGTGTTGGAAGTAAGATTTTGATAGAAGAAGGAAAAGAAAAAAGAAAACGATTCAGATTTAATCTTTTTATTTTATTTTTATTTTTCTTTCAGAGAAATCGTTGTCTAAATTCTTGATCCAAATACAGATTTAAATTAAATCGAGAGTAAAATGACAAATGACCATTTATTTATTTTTATTTTTGGCGAATAAAGTCTCTAACTCTAAGATAACTAGTACAAAAAGGTAGAACTGTGACCCATTTTTTGTGTTAAGTAATTGCTAATTTAAAGATAAATGTTACTCTAATAAGCTAATAAGGTGAGTGAACTTACTTGTCGCACCTCAAATTTGGGAGCATGACCGGCTGCGAACCACGAAGTGACTCATGAAGCCTGATAGAATATTATTATTTTAAAAAAATAGAGAGAATGTTTATGCATCTTAATGGATGTATTGAGAAAATAGTTTTAGAAGCCCTAAATCAAATGACAAATTTGTCATTTTTGCATAAAAATAAGTTATAAAGAAGAATCTTAACATTAGTTTTAAAAGTAAGAAAAATTAGTGATATTTTTTAAATTACGTTCGAGGTAACTATATTTGTCAGAAACCTTAGAAGAGGTTATTGAAATTAACTCTTAAATTTACTCGGGCCCTAAGCGGCGGCCATAACTGCCTTGCCTCAAGGCCGACACTGATTGCTTGTTTGGACTAACTAAATTAGTTTAAATTTAACTGCTTTTATTTATGATTTTTTTTCCGTTACATTATTTTTTATTAATTGATATTTTTTTAGTCCCTATTGACGAGAATAATCTGAAAAGTAAAAACGCTTATAGAAAAAAATAGGAAAATGAGTAAATAAATTACACTGAGGAACCCTATTATTTTAGCAAATCACA
>BRYF01000001.1:612500-615000 GCA_030159135.1 Actinidia polygama | reverse complement strand
CTATGTAATTTATCAATAATTATATAAATGGAGGAATAATTATAAGGGTAAATTATATCAGTTGTCCTTAAAGTATTATATCGTATTAATTTTGGTCCCTTACGTACTAATTTTCTTAAGTTAACCCCTAATTATTACTACATAATTACTTAATTTAACTAATTACCTAATATTACTACATAATTAGTTTTGGATAACTTAACCCCAAAAAATAGAATTTTATATTTGTAAATTATATATTCATATTTCAAGTGAATAATTTTATATATTTCAAGTATTTACTTTGTATCAATTTGGTCCTTTATGTATAAATTTTTTCAATTTTAAGCATAATGTGTGTAGTTGGGTTGTGTAATCTTATGCTAATTACAATGAAAGCTTGAACCTAATACAATGAAGATAAAAACTTCATCAAATCAAAATCAAGGGTTTATATACTAGACAAAAACTTAAATGAAACTTTAAGGTTATATATTAGATTTTTTTGAATCAAAGGTATGCTAATGAACCTTAAAGTTTTATTTTGTATTACGTTGCGTAATTTGAGGTTGTGGGTATTTGATGCATATATATTTGAAAGTGAAAAGTAATAGGGTGGCTCAGGATAATTAATTTTGGATAATTTAACCAAAAAAATTCAAATTATATATGTTTAAATTATATATTAATATTTTAAATGAAAAGTTTTATTTTAAGCATCTAAATATTAATTAATATATATATTTTATTTAATTAAATGAGATTATATTTAATATTAACAACTAATTAATTAAGTGAGGATAATTTTGTCTTTTTATATCTTATCCAACTTTCAAATCCACTTTCTCCAAAACATATCCAAACATCAAACTACAAATCCACCCTTCTTAAAAGGTGGGTCCCACCTTATTATAAATTCTACCTCATTTCAAATCCATCTTCAAATCCTCCCTCATTTCAAATCCACCAAAATCATCTTCTGCTGCCAAACAGGCTGCAAATCTCGTGTGACAATGTGTCTGGACACCCTGGTGAGAAAAAAACATGTGCGATCTCTTAAAAATTTCAAACTCTAGTTGGGCTCACAGCATAATTATTGGCAGTGTCTACTAAAGGACGAGGATCAAGTTAAAGGCGTCTTCTCACACTCGTGAACTGAAATGCTGCTAAAGTTCTTGGCCTGATTCATTGCCCTCTCAAAGATTTGAATATATATATATATATATATGAAATTTATTTTTACACTCCTTGGAGTAATTTTTACACTTTTATTTTATAGTGTAGAAATTACTTTTTTGAGTGTAGAAATTATTTTCATAATTGTTAATATAAGAAATATTTGTTTTTGAATATCAAAATTATCTCTCATTATCTATGATTAGAATTCATTTGAGTTAATCCAACGACTGAAATTTCACACGAGACGATTTTTTTTTTCTCAAAAAAATATCACTCCCTTCTGTTCAAATATGTGAGCCCCACATAGTTGTGATCTAATAGTTAAAAACCTCTAAAGTTTGACATATTTTTTTCATTAGATCATTTTTTTAGTGAGACCCACATAAAAAAAACTAAAACATCATTTATTTCCTACTCATTTCTCATAAACTAGCAATATTTTTTCAAAATTATCATAGTTTCTAATCTGTTTTTTATTTTGTAGCAATGTATCGTATATGCATGCAATGTATATCTTATCTGACGTTTATATCTTATATATTTTTTAAGTTGTAAAACTCTAAGTTATACGCCTCATAATTTATTTTTCTTGCGTAGTGCCCGTGAGTATAGACAATTACTAGTACTGTTATATAACGGCAACGTTACAAGCATTTTTTAATTTTTAATATAAGTTTTTTTTGAAACCGTATCAAAATTCTATATGAGTAACTAAAAGAGTAATATGAGTTATTCAAATAATTATTTTTAATTAAAAGGTAAATATTCACTTTCTCCATATAGAACAGTTTTATTATTTTCCACATGGATCACACACACACACACACACACACACACACACACACACACACACACACACAAGAGAACGGAATATTTATTCGGACAAATATACCTTTGAATTTGGTGTGAATGAGATAAGTTAAAGCTTGACTTTCTCCCCTGAAACCTTTGAAAAAATGGCTATGTCGTCTCTATCTCTGATCTGATAAGTGATGACACACCCACTTGCCTGCCTTCGTGGAGGACGAAATTTCAGTACTTTAAATAAAATTTATTAAATTCAAGTAATTTAAAATCTATTTATTAAATTCATATAATTTTTTTAAAGTTGTGAGATTCAAACACAATTTTTTATAAAATTGTGGGTTAAAAATATAATTTTAGAAAGGCTACTTTTAAAAAATCATGTTTTTAACCCACAATTTCATGACAAATCGAATTTTGATCCAACGACTTTAAAAAAGTGCGTGAATTTGATAAATAAGTTTAAAAATGCTTAAATTTGATAAATTTAATTAAAAACAACTCTAGTTTAATAAAAAAAACTTGGGAACCTACAACT
>BRYF01000001.1:605000-607500 GCA_030159135.1 Actinidia polygama | reverse complement strand
TATGATTCTACACATTTTATTTTGGAATAACACCATGGAATGCATTTTTTTTCTTCTTAATTTTCTTTGTCAATTTCCTTTTAATTTCTTCTGTTGTTGGTGTTCTCCCCAAGATCTTCCCTCACTTCTCCAGTCTCCACCATCCATTCAAGGATGTGTATGTGTCGGGTTAGACAGATTGATAGCAAAATTTTCAATCAATCCGTTAGCAAGTCTGCATTTTTATATTTGCACCCAAACCGCAGTTGAAAACAAGAGGGTTTGCTAAATTTTTTTGCGGTTTTGACTTGTGGAGAATTGACGAGTTAATAAAAACTAGTTTCAATATCTCTCAACCCGCATAAGTCGGGTCGGGTCGGGTCGCGGGTTAGCGGGATTTTTTGCACACTCCTAATGGCAATTAATGATTAATAATTCACCATTAAGAACTGTCGGGATCGAAAGAGAACTGCCGTGCAATTATTTTCCAAATGGTCGCAAAAGAAAACAATTAATTACGGTACGAGGATACCACCACCTCTTGTTTTGGATTGCAAAGCAATTTACACGAGTTGAAGGCAGTTATCACCAATAAAAGAAAGTAAACCCCTCTCTCTTTTGTGGGGGAGCGAAAGTTAACAAGGGTGAAAATTTCTATTGTTAGACGACACGATAAAACGATTCGAATCATACACAAAATTAGCACACATACATTAGCGTTGACTATTTTTTAATTGACACAACACACCAACACAAACATTAAACACGCCTTATTCGAGTCAAACCGACATAATTTGAAGTGAACAAGAAAATTACACATTTTAATGTTATTTTTATTAAGAGTTGACCTGAGATATACCGTTGAGCCTCTTTCGGGAACTCAATCAACTAAATGAGAAAACATGTGTAAATTTGAATACAAGATTATGATGTTCCTCCGTACGAGGTCAATTTGATATTTTTGTATAGTATTTTAGAGTCCATCTAGCAAATAAATAAAAAATATAGATTTAAGGTCTCCGAAATTGAGAATTCGAGATTGAGTTCAAATTAAATATTTTTGTGAATAACTTCATCTATTGGCGACTAGTTTGATGAAATTTACTCGTTATTTGAAAAATAAATTTAATAACTTCATACGCTTGATAATTTTAGATAAAAGTGGACATTTTATATATAACGCATAAACACGATACTAACATAAAATAAAACAACTCGATAATACAAAAAAAATAAACAACTAAGATTAATATCTCAGAAAATTCTGAGACGAATCTAAAATGACGCGACTCGAATATAACAGGACAGGACAGGACACTAGGGTTTATTCCAAATAGGTAGCTGTGACTCTTGGTTCAAAGATGGCCTAATCAAAATGAGGTCCCATTTCTTTTGTTTTACGCGGATGCTCTTTAGGATATTTTGCAAATCCAAGTTTGGTGAATTTTTATTGGAACTATGCAAATATAGAATCCTTATCCAATATTATTTACTTGAATGATGTGATAACGATATTTTTATAAAAAATATATTATCTAGTTTGGACTAATTATTTTTTAGCTAATTAAATTATTTTGAATTTTGTTTTTTTCGTCTTTAGACTGTGTTTGGATCCTGAATTTGGTGAAGAAAAATAAAAATAAAAATGGAGAAGTTAATCGATCCAACCGCTCAGAACCATTGAATTATCTATATTTTTCTTTTCTTCACTAAATTTTTTAATCTAAATACAACTTTATTTAACTTTTTTAAAAGGGTTTGATCAAAATTTTATATATTTATTCTAAATTTAGAAAAAAAATCCGCTAGAGACAATTTTGTTTTGTTTTAGTCAATTTTTTTATGAGATAGGCGGTTAATTCTGGTGAGAGGACAGTGGGTCCCACAAAGAGATCGAATGGCCATCTCACCAAAAAGTCTTATCATAATTTTATAATGCTGGTTGCATAAGAGAATAGAAACAAATAAGTTCTTAGATGAGTTTTGATTTGTCGTATTCAATGTCGGCAAGCAGAACATGCACACATGTGACATTACAAGGTTTTAGGATCTCCCTCCCTCACTTGTGGGGTTTTAAAATGTTTGCCATTAAACAAAAACAGAAACATAAGAAACAAAAATTATACAATCATCGATTTTTATCATTATTTTATGTAATTATATCATCGCATACGTGGCAAGATATATTTTACTAAAGCAATGATAAAAACCTGAAACATAGATATTTAATGATAGATTAAGAGTTTTGAAGGCCTTCGTTGTCTTGATTGATTTCATATTGTTGATCATCATTATTTTGAATAATTTTGTAATTTAGTTGACCCCAGGTCGAATACGATTCACGTCCACGATGATTTACGTGTACAAAGTTAGGACGTCAAGTTTTAACTACTGAATTAGTGATGTTGTAATGAAAAATTAGAAACTAAAAAAAAATGAAAGCCTCTAAAAAGAGCAACAGAATATGTCCTCTATTTTGTTGTTCGTCTTATATTCTTTAGTACCCCATAACTTATAAGTG
>BRYF01000001.1:555000-562500 GCA_030159135.1 Actinidia polygama | reverse complement strand
TTTGGTCTAATAGTTAACAAATAAAAAATTAAATAATTTGTTTTTTTTTTTGAAAAAGACCAAACTAGCCCCACATGCGTCTAGTTGCAATTATTTGGAGTAAAAATAATATTTTTATGGCAAATCCGCAGTTGCTCCGGAGATGAAGGCGAATGAGAAGCACAATTTTGGGGAATCCCAAAACTCCACACGGAATCGGAGGGACACTTTGAAATTTGGGTCTCTCTCTCTCTCTCCCTCTCTCTCAAGGGAAGAGCAGAATTCCAGAGGCCTCTTTCCAGTTCACGAGGCATATTCTGCCATTACGAACACACCTTTCAACTCTTAAGGCCGTGTATGGAACTTAGAAATAGAAATGAACAAGAGCGGAAAATCTATTTTCCCCAACTCTTGTTCGGTTCTTAGTTTTGAGAGGAAAATGTTTGGGATAATGATTTTTGTAGTTATTTTTTTGTTTTTAATTCCTTTTTTATTATTTAATTAAAATTTTATATTTTGACAGTTCATTGGAGGAAAAAAGTCCGAAGATTTTAAAAAATTTATCTAATTTAAAAAGAAATTACTAAAGTCGAAAAAACCATTTTTATTCCAAAAAATCATCTAAAGTAGTTTTTTTGTCTTTAATGAGTCTTTTTTTTTAAATTAGATGAAAATTTTTATATGGTCGAACTTATCTCGTCAAAATGAACTGAAAAAATACAAAATTTTGATCAACCGAAAAAAACAAAAACAAAAACAAAAATCAAGACAACAAAAAAACTCATATCCCAAAGTATGTCCTATTTTCTCAACTCTTGTTTGGTTCTTAGTTTTGAGAGGAAAACAAATAAGAATATTATTTTTAACATTCTTTTTCTTTTTCCTCTTTTTCTCTTCTAAAATCTATCAAAAAAAAATTATTTTTGTTTTTATTTTACTTTCTCTGCAAAACCGAAATAGAAAATAGCCAACTTTCCTAAATCTAGGGTTAGGTCTGACTTTGGTTACTCAACATCTAAAAATCCAACACGTCAACTTAACTAAGGTTAGGTCTCACTTTGGTTACTCAACATCTAAAAATCGATTATTTTTAATTTTATTTTCAAATTATTTGATTTTTTTTGTAATTTCGTTTACTTTTTCAATTCTTTTAATCAAGTTGCATGCACAGATAATAATTTTAATATATATATATATATATATATATATATATATATATATAATTTAAAATAATCCAATTTATGGCTTTACCACGCTTCTCTTCTAGACTTTGCGTACTTCTTTTGATTTTGCGTTTTATTACAATTGTTGAAGATAAGTTTATGTTTAAAGTCAATTTGTCAATTAATCATTCATTCTCCTAGAGTGGAGTCAATTTGTTACGTTCACACTAAAAATAATGTACAATTGAAACAACAAATTTAGCATACCAACGAGGTGTAAACGGTTCGGTTTGATCAATGTATAAAGAAAATTCTCGCCAAATCAAATTAATTAGTTTTGTATTTGCTTGAACTGAAACTGATCCACCAATTGGTTCGGTAATTAACAACGGCGAACGCATAAATTATATTGATGGAGTCAAATTATACATTTTTAATGAATCTTTCGATAAAAACGTTTAGGAGGGGCCAACTTTAATAGACCAATAGCAAAATAGTCAAAACTAACAAAAAATATATAATTAATTTTTTTTTTAAATGTTTTGAGGGACCGTGGCCCCTGCCTGCCCCCCTAGGATCGCCACTGGTTATTAAATCAATTTAAACTAACAAAGAAAATGAAGATTTTACATATAAAAAGTGTTTAAAATTAAGAAATTGTATAGGATTTGAAATTAAATGTAATATTGGAATGATAAAATTAATTTGTTTAAAATTATTACTCGCTAATGTTACTATAAAATTAGGGTGGCAGTTTCCCCCAGCCGCGTCCATCCCTGAATTCAATATCAATCCTATAACATATACATGTAAAAAATTTAAGTAGTTTCATTAATTCAAAATTACTCTTTTATCATTGATAAGGGAAAATTTTTCACCTGCTGATTGGACCAAGGTGAGTATCTCGCCCAAAGGGATCATATCACCAACACCTCCCATGATTCGTGCTGAGCTCGCCTGTGCTCCCCGAATAATTTGGCCACCTTATACCACCCCCTCGCCTATGGACGAGATGAACTATCTCGCGGGACCTTCCATGGGTAGGATCAATGAAAGACTCCTCCTCCTTCCGAACTCCTACATTCATGGTACCACCCCCATATGACATCTTCCTGATTCTCCTCCGACATCCACGAGATCTCCTTTCATATTTAGCATCCCGAGGATTTCGTCGTGATCTCCTCACACGGTTCTCCATCCTCCATCTATAAAAGGCATCTCTCCTCCACTAGAAAATGTACGAATCATTGGTCTTTTCACTTTGAGAGCTCTGATACTTTATGCTTTGCTCGTCTTGATCTGATCTCTACATCGGAAGGGTTTGTAGTGGCCTCACCCCGGTCAGTAACGTTTGTTCTCTTGCGCAGGTCACCCGGGATCAAATACCGAGTTAGAAGAACAACTCTGATTATTGATTGCTCACCCCAAAATTTCTACCACGACAATCATTATCATAAACCAAATTGAATCGCCAATTAAAGAAAATATGTGAAGGATAATTGTTCGGAATGAAAATACTACTCCAAAGTTGCCCCATTTATGAAGGGAAAAAAATGCTATTCAACCACATATTAGGGGTTCAGGTTGGCCTAACTTTCTTTTTTAGGATGTTGCAGTTTTGATTTCTGATTTTTTTCTATGTTTAGTAAACTTTTTCACTATTGATTAAAAATTTATATTTTCTTGGTTTCTCTTGATGATGATGATCTTTTTCCTTAAATTAGATGAGCATTTTTATATTTAAAAATTTTTCTCATTAAAAGGAACCGAAAAAGTACAAATTTTTAATAAAATGGTTAAAAAAATCACTAAAAAAAATTCAAAAATCAAAGTAATTTAAATTTAAAAAAAAAAAAACTATGCCAAACAGTGCCTAAGATTTTGCCAATTGTTGAACACAGATCACTAATTGGGGATTGCCGTCCACTTCATTGATCATTATTTTGTTTATTAGTAAGTAATGGCCAGTAGCTATTTTGACCAATACATTACAACTTATTATAATCATTCTTTTACCTATTCTTAGTCTTGGGAGTTATTTTAGTACATTATTCCATCATTTCTTGATTACTACATGCCAAACAAGGATTAACCTAATATGGAAATAAAAGTCAAAAGGAAAATGCATAAATATTTCACAAATTCATGCGAGTAGTGATGGGCTACACATAAAAGTCTAGCTTGTAGACTCACGAGGCTTAATCATATAATAAATTTTATTTTATTTGATAAAATATATTTTTAACAAATGGTTAAACTGCTAGCTAGCTTAATGTCAGTACAGGTCTATTATTCAAAAGAAGAGTTGTCAATATAGGTCGTGTTAGTCGGCCAAGTAATCACCATGTACTTTAGCATTTTAGATCCGCTAATAAATTAGTAGTTTAGTACACAAAAAATTGATGAACTGGTGGTGTTGGTGACTCCCCATGTCAGCCGGACACGGCTGAGCAGACATAGTGGACTACCAGTGGTGATGGTGGGGCATGGCCGCACAGCCCCCTCTTCTAGTCGCTATTATTATGCCACGTGGTGGCCACAGATATTTCAAACGCATCTTGTTTTTTTTTTATTCAACAGGGACATCATATCTGATAAGATAGCGTTTGAAGTGCGAAACCAATATTTTAAATATATAGTTTCGATATATAAGAAAAAAATCAATTGAACTGCAAAACTGGTCGTTCATATAGAAATTGAACCACACCGTTTTGGTCTGATTTTTTATTAGAACAGTTTGATTTTAATTTATAAAATGAAGAATCATAGTAAATTTGGTTTGCAGTTTTGAGACCATGGTTTTGGTTTTAAATCAAAACAGATAGTTACTTTTATAATTACATGAAATATCACCGTCACATATGAATACCACGTGTAACTAACACGTGTTACTTTTATTTTATTAGTAATGTTTTTTAAGCTAAAAAAGAATTATATCAATCTAGATATATACGTATTCTTGAAATATTTTGATGATGAAAGGGATGGTTTTAGAACTGTAAATTTGAGTTAAACCAAATCGCATTCTACAGTTCGGTTTCATAATTTAAATAATTTGGTTTGAATCTAAATTTTCTTAAACTATTAGAAACAGTTTGAATCATGATTTTCTATAAAGGACACAACTTCTATGAAGTCTATATGTTTGGACTGTATAGTGCAGTTCAAGCATTTTCAATCTCATTTTGGGCTCATTTTGTTTATCCAAATAATTCATATTGCAGATTCTATCATGAAGATTAATACTGTAAAAAATTATATTGATCGGATACAAATTGATATCCGTATAATATTATTTTATAACTTAATAAATGAGTGTGACACCAATAATTATACTCATTTATCTTGATATAAATTGATATTAATCAATCATTGATCTGAATCCGATCAACGTATTTTTTATAATATTAAAGTTATTAATGAGTTATACAATATGAATGGTTTTGATCACTAAAATGAGCTCAAAATAAGGTCTAAATTGCTTGGAATGCAGAGAAGCCTAATCATTCTCTAAAACCATATCCAATTGAACTTTCTCATTGCCAAAAAAATATTGTTTTTGAAAAACTAATGGGGTTCTTGAATCACACTCCTTTTTAAGTCTTAACATTATGAATGAGTCATATCCACTTTTAAAACTTAATATAATATACTGAAATTCAAAATATCCCACAAACACCCTCATTTGCTATTTTAGTAAATATTTCATATTCAATAATTCATCCACATAAATATCTATTTTTAAAAATAGAACAATTAAAAGTCATTATGATTCTTTCTATATTTATCAATACTATTTCCCTCTCTACAATTACCGCGCACACACCTCTCGCTAAACTTGTTGAGCACACCTATCTTCATCTCCCTATCTCTCTTTGCAAGTGACGTCAAGAAAAAATGTTATAGGGTGTCCGACTTGCAGTTGATGTTGAAAAACATAATGACGAAACCGATGATTGCAATGAGTTTAAGTAGAATGTGTGAAGAAAACCACATTGAGATGTTTCTCTTGACTTAATCCAAATCATGCGATTCAACCCTTAACTTAACTTAATATGTTAAACAAACACTAAATTTATTGTGATAATTTTTTCATAAACTTAATATTTTATAATAAAAATGTGTGAACGTGTGAAGAAAACCACGTTGAGATGTTTCTCTTGACTTAATCCAAATCATGCGATTCAACCCTTAACTTAACTTAATATGTTAAACAAACACTAAATTTATTGTGATAATTTTTTCATAAACTTAATATTTTATAATAAAAAAAATAATTTAACTACGATAAGTTTATTATAACAGAAAAATTATGAAATAGTCAATAGTTTTACATAAATATGTTATAGTAAAACAAATTTTGTAAATATTAAGATACTGATTTATTTATGTTAAAAGTTATCATTACAAATACATTTTATAACCTATACACTTTAATTATTGTAAAATGGTTCTAGATTATGTAAACATTATCATAATAAAAATTAGAAAATCGTCATTCCTTAAAATAGAGAAATAATAATTCTAATTAGAATACTCATTTTGATTTTTTTTACAAATCAAACATTGGAACGAGTATTTCAATAAAATCACAATTTCATTTCAACCCTCGTTTCAATGAACCAAACGTACCCTTAGAGTAGTATTAATTTATTAAAGGGCTCTTCCCTGTTTAAAACCATTCATAGCAATCTTTTAATAGGTGGGCCCAAACTCGACAATTGTGTATTGAGATTGTATGTTTGATCTTGTCTTGATACGGGTCATGCACCCAACGTCAAACCCGGATCAGGCCCCCCATATTGGATCACACCCTACAAGTAGTTAATTACTCACCCAATTAGTTAATTTTTTGTTTTTAGTATTTTTTTTTAAAAATAAAATAAATATTTATTTTTTTATTTTTCTCATTAAGAAAAGAATAAAAATTTAAATTTTTTGATCAAACACTAATAAAATTCACTAAAATCGGAAAAAAAATGAAAACCAGAGAAAAAAAACTAACCCAAATGGATCTTACTTGTATCAGTAAAAATGGACCTCACTGCTCAAACACCCGTCACTATTTTTTCTACCCAACTTTTTTTTCTTTTTGGTTTTCTCTTATTATGTTTGAATGTTAAATTTGTCAAATGAAATAAAAAAGGGTTCTGTTTCGGTGCATACTCATTATTTGGGGTATATCATTTGCACATCTCTTCTCTACCATTAGATCCGAAGAGTTTAATCTGGACCATTAAGTTTTTTATTTCTAAATATTTGCAACGTACATTACCGATTATGAAAACATGTTAAAATTTTATGATATACTGTGGCAATTTTTTTTTATGAAGTAATATGATTCAAGTTATGAATTGTTATTGGCTTGTTAAGAATTGATGTGGGGTTCGTATTAATTCCATTAGGGTTCACGTAATAATTAAAGTGAGATCCACTTATGAATAACCCCAAGAATTTCTTTATTAATTGATTTGTTTTGAATTCAACAGGCATGTTGATTAATTTGTGAATTTTTATGGTTCATTTAATATTGTACTTTATTTGTAAGTTAAAAATTCTATATTATTTCTACATCCATCCCTTCTTTGACTCGCCATCTTTTGTGGTAACTCATCCAATGACGGGGATTTTATCACTTGGTTAATATTCCAATGACTTTGAATAAGCCTCTAGACCCGTTTTGAACCAGGCCCAAACCAAGACAAACATAGACCTCTTTTAGGGCCTGGACCGAGATCTTTGAAGCTTAGCCGAACCCAAAAAGACTGATTTTAGAAAGCTAGGGGGGGGGGGGGGGAAATGAAATTTGAAAACCCATACACAGGTTAAGCTTCATTTTTAACAATCGGTTAAAGGAGATACGAGAAATGGATGCTGTGTTTCGATAAAACTCGAACCTGACATCACTCCTGGTAAAGGAGTGCCGCAACCACTACTCTCTCTCTCTCTAAGATTTTCACTTACTTGGATTCTTGAATACAGGTAGTATTATACAAGTTTTATAGATCTTGAATAAATGTCTTTCTCTCTCTCTCTCTCCATACATCAGTAATAAAACATGTAAGCATAGAGGAGCTCATTCCAAGCATCAGGAACTCCAGGAAGACACCAATGCCCACAATCCGAAAAACTCGGAGGGTTTGCCAATTGCTCTTCTGTTAAAGCCACCCATTGCCTTCTGTAAATCGATGGGTGACCGTCTTTTCGATACTCTGAGAGTTGTGTTATGTTGAGAATATGCACCTTCACCCCTCTCATTTCCAATCTATCAATTGTTTCCTCCACCACTTGCATCATTTTGGGGTTTGAAAGGGTTCCCCAATACCCCTCCTCAAAAATTGGTTCTGTTTCATTGTAA
>BRYF01000001.1:547500-552500 GCA_030159135.1 Actinidia polygama | reverse complement strand
ATAATGAGTTGTTTCTTGAAGTCTCATCTTCCAGCAGTCCTGGTCTTCTCTCTCCTGCTAGATAAACAGCACTTATTATTAAAAACCCAATGAAGAGGGCTGTGAGGGACTGAAAGCTCCACCCAATTCCCCATAGTCCAAGAACTGGTGCTTGATCTGTTTTTGCCATTAATTTAGCTTGCTCTGCCTCATGAAAGCTAAATTTTAGATGAATGAGGAGCAGTTGATTTAGATTCTTGGTGATTGTGGTGTAGCAGTTAGTTTAGGTGAAGCAATGTGTTTTGAAAATGAGATTTTTTTTTCTCTATTTGGGTAAATCACACTTTGAAACCCTTTATTTTCACCTAAGTTTCACTCTGCACGTTTTACTTATAATTTTTTTGATCAACCCCTTCCGTTCAATAGAGGGCGACATGCCCTCCACTGACACAATTAGAAGTGAAGGGTGAAAATTGAGATTTTAGTGGAAGACCTTGCACCCTTCACTTATAATTATATCATTCAACTCCCTTATCTTCAATAAAGGGCCACATATCCTCTTGATTGACACAATTAAAAATGAAGAGTGCAAAATGGGATTTTAGTAGAAATGCAAGGGTGTAAAATATAATTTACTCATTTTCTTTTTTGACTTTTGTGAGACTGTTTAAACCTTTTGCAACAAAGAGTCAGCCTTGCTAAGACTCTGAACACAACTACCCATGATGCTAGGGATGTTAGGTAATCTTAAATAAATGAGTGTTTTGCTAAATGCAAACAAATTTGGTCTCAGGAAACCCCAAATTCTGAGTACAAACCATCATAAATTAGGCCTTTTTATTTTGTTGCCCACCACACCTCCAAAGACCATAGCTACCATACCACCAGCAACCTAAGCTATCATCAGAAATTTCCCACCCCAAACATCCATCTCCCAACCCATTTCTGAAGTTCGGTTCGGAAGTAGATATTCGAATGTTCCTTTTCAATTCAGCAATATAGATTCGAACATCGATATTATCTGTTTTGTAGGGTATCCAAAGACCGAAGTGGTTTGCATTTAGAAGTTTCCTACCTAGGTTTGTCTTTTTATTACTTCACGAGATAAGAGAACGAAACATAGAAAATAGATTCCTTGCGGCCTTTTCTCTGAAAGATCAACTATTTTGTCAAATCACATGATGGAGAGATGAATTGGAATTAAGAGTGGTCATTGGGCCGGCCTAATCCAAATTTAATTCGGGGTTTTTGGACTTTGAGCCGGGATGCGCTAGTTTGAAAAAAAATTGGGTCGGGCTTAACTTTGTTAGTGGTCGGCTCAGTATGAAAATTGGACTTTTTTACTTTGGGCTCGAGTCGGGCTTTGAATTGGGCCCGTTAGAGCTCAAGCTTGGGCCAGGCTTGGCTCTTTTGTTTTTTTAATTTTTTTTTTTATATAAGTGAAGGTTTTATATATTTTTTTATTTTATTTGTATTAAATAGAGGTTGATTGTACCAATCAAACTAGCCGTTTTTCTAAAGAATTATTATTAAATAGGCAGGTTGGTTTTAAAAAACAATTCATTATTAACATCTGCCTTCTACCGCTTCAATTTGATGGCCTGAACTTTTGTCAATCAGGTGGCAGTCCTAAAGACTTAGAAAAATGACGAGAGAGAAAGAAAACTCGTGTGGGTGGAGGCTTTTTTACTGAGCCAATAAATAAGGCCTTTTCCCCTGCAAGGGCTTGTTTGGCTAGCGGATAGAGAGGGGAATAACTTTTTTCTCTGAATAATTTTTGCTATTCGGCGTTTGGATGATTTATGTTAGGCGGATAACTTTTTTCCTCAGATAACTTTTCCCCCAGCAGGCGGATACAGGCGGATAATTTTTGGGTGACCCTCACCCTAACTAAAAGTTATTCGGGTGGATAAGGGGGTGGGGGATAAGGAAAAAATATATATATAAAGAAAGAAAATGTATATTTTTATTTTTATATATATAGAGAAACAAAATATATATTTTTAATATTTAAATATTTTATATTTTGTTTCTCTCTCTATATTTTATTTTTTATCCCACATCTTTATCCATCCATTCTAAAAAATATTTAAACAAAATTAAAAGTTATCTCCCTCTAAAACTTATCCTCCTTTTAAACGTTATCTCCCTTCCATATTCTCCAACCAAACGACCCTAAATGAGACTTTTCAAGTCTCAAGAGGCATTTTCAAGTCTTAAATAGCTGGCAGCTGGGCAATTAAATCAAATCAAATCTTGCACAGGAAGATCTCAAATCTCGATGGGCTTTGACTGGTTAATGAATCGAGCTGGACTTGGACCGGACTTGAAAGATGAGATCCAAATCCAGCCCACGGACCTTAAGAGGCCTGCGCCTTTAAATATATTTTATTTTAAATTAACAGACTAAAAATATTAAAACTAAAAAAATAATACGTAATTACATAAAATCATTCATATATATTCCTTCGAGTTGGGCCATAGGTCAGTCGGACTTTGTCACTGGTTGGGCTATAGTCCGATTCACGGATTTCAAATTTAAACTCAAACCCAACTCATACTATCCTGGGCTTAGAATTTTTGGACTATGAACCAGGCCAAAACCCACTTAACTGAGCCACGGGCCACGAATTTCTTGATAACACTTAATTGGAACATGTGATCATCTTACCCTTGTACCATTTAGTGCAAGATTAACAACAATAATTAGCTTTCTCATCTGTTAAAATCCATATAAAATAATAAGTGAAATTATTTTTACCTTTCGTAATCTTTTTTTTATGTTTTAGTCAAAAAAAATTACGCTCTAGGTTCGCCTTGTAGATGAATTGAAAAACTAAAACTAAAACTAAAAATTTCTAACAAGCCTGGTACCAATAACATAAATAATCCTAGGGTAGAGTAGATTAAAAAAGAAAGGCTTCCTATGTGAGAAGATACTAATAAGAAAATGGAAAATGATTTATCCTCCGAAATACATTGTCCGACCAAAGAGATGACAGCTTGACAAGATACAATCCTTTAATTTGAAAAACTTTATTTCCATTCTTTTGACGTGATTATTATTATTTTTATTTTACCCTTAATTCCCTCAAAACTTTAATTTTGTCATTTTAATATAAAAATAATAATTTAATACCACCTCTCAGTTATTTATTAAAAAAGATTATCATTTTTTTTTAATTTCTTTTTACTTTCACCTTTCAATTTTTTATATAAAAAAATTTTTATGATCAAATTTTATAATTTCTTTTACTCTCACCTCTAGATTTTTAAAAAAAAATATATATATATGGATCAAAATTTTTAATATTTTTTTATAAATTTCTCTCAATTTATAAAATTTAGTGCAAAACTAATTAACATATTTTTTTTAAAAAAACACTAAAGCGAAAAAATTAAGATTTGTTATTTGAGACTATCCTTGAAAATTAATGCATTATTAACAAATCTGAAATTTTCACTTTAGTGTTTTCAAAAAAAATTTATATTAATTAGTTTTGCATTAAATTTAATAAATTGAGATTTTTTTAAAAAAAAAGTAAAAACTTTGATCCATAATTTTTTTTTTTATAAAAATCTGCAGGTAAGAGTGAAAAAAATTATAAAATTTGATCATAATTTTTTTTTATATATATAAAAATTCGAAAGGTGAAAGTAAAAAAAATTAAAATTTTTTGATCATTTCTTTAATAATAACCGGGAGGTGATATTTTTTTTTTTTTATCAAAATGATAAAATTAGAGTTATAGAGAGTGGGATAATTAAGGAGAACATAGAAAATTAAAAAAAAAAATTAATGATCAGGATGTGTATGTCAGGGTTGGGATTAAACCTCTTTCAATTTATCTCTAATACCTTGCATACCTGCGACTCTAATAAATCCAGTCTCTTTCCTCCCAAGCATCTCTCTGCAATGAAATCCTACTTCAGTGAATTACCCCCTCAAAAAAATCCTCCTATTATGTAGCAAAAGCATCCCTCTCTCTCTCTCTCTCTCTCTCCATAGAAATTGATTTCTATCGAGTATTATTTAGCAAATACATGAAAAGGGTAGGAAAGAAACAATTAAAGAAGAAAATGCTTCAGATGTGAAAAAGATTAAAGAAGAAGAAGAAGAAGATTTTTCTGGTTTTTTCTGTTTCCTGCAAAAGTACAAATGTTTACCCGAGAGCAAGAGAGAGAGAGAGAGTGAGAGCTACTAATCCTCAGGTGCTTTTCTCGTTTTTTCGCATCATAGTCCAAATTTCCTGGGATTGTGATTGTTCCTCGTATAAGGGATTATTTTTTTCGGTTCTCAAAAACTAACCCAAACACAGGATTAGTAGAGTGATTAGAAGGTATTAGTCTAACCCTGGGTATGGATCCATTGAATCAAACGCCTAACAACGAACAGTTATCAAACAGGCCTAGTTCGGTTGGTGAGCTGATGATTTTCTCTTCAGACAAAGTGCCGCTTCGATATAAACCACGTTCAATATCCTAAATGGAAAATGGAGACGGTTTTTTGAACTTGCGGTTCCTTTATTGGCATTTTCTCGACTTTCCAATCTTTTTATTTACCTATTCTGACTTCTTGTTTTGAACAATCTTTTTATGCTGGAAAGTTTATGGAACGAGAAATTTCAACTTTGAAATAACGCAAATATATACGTTATTACTGTTTTTTTTTATGGTTTTTGTTATTATTTGACTTATTTTTCTTTTCTTTTCTTATTTATATATATAGGTAGATTTAAATCAAATCAATGTAATATTTCCTTGGGGAAATTACACCGAAAACAGGTTTGCGTTTGACTTAGTAATCGATCAAATCCTGATTTTTTAATTTCT
Source organism: Actinidia polygama (assembly GCA_030159135.1). Taxonomy (NCBI): domain Eukaryota; kingdom Viridiplantae; phylum Streptophyta; class Magnoliopsida; order Ericales; family Actinidiaceae; genus Actinidia; species Actinidia polygama. The sequence continues at coordinate 547,688 of BRYF01000001.1, read as the reverse complement.
TCAAATCTAACTATAAAATTTTGAGTGGTGTCAATCTTAATTATTCGTCCATCTCCTATCTTATCTTATTGTGGTATCAATCTAACCATATATCTGTGTGTGTGTGTGTAAACAACCACAAACATTATAGAGTAATTTTCATTCTGAGGATGGGAATTATGTTTGTTTTGTTCGTTTTACTTTTATTT
>BRYF01000001.1:492500-495000 GCA_030159135.1 Actinidia polygama | reverse complement strand
TTTTGACTATGAATGTGAAGGAATAATCAATAGGCACATTTACAAAATGTTTGTAACGATTGAATTTATGTTAAAATCTGATTACTGAAAAGTAAAAGTAAAAAACTATTAAAATCTTTTTAGTTTTTGTCAAAACAAACATAGAAGCAACGACAAACACTCTGTTTAAGTTTCAAGATAATATATATATATATATATATATATATATATATATATATATATATATATATATATATATATATATATATATATATATATAAGCTTCTTGGAAAAAAACAAAAACAAAATGAGTGATGATCACATGGGAGCGTGCATATTGTAATACCACGGGAACGCCTCACGTGGACTCACCACAACCACACATTTTGTGGCTGAGTGATTTCAAAAATAAATAAAGCATAATTTGAGAAAAATTATATGACTGTGGTGCCACGGTACCACGGACGCACTCATATGTAATCATCACTCAAACAAAATTGCGTTAGTATAGTGTGTGTGTGTTTTGAAAATATATATAGAATAGTCTATCCAATTGGGAATGGTAAAACCTGACATGTGCAGTATGTTTTGGAATCTTTGAATAGATGACAACTTGGTAAATTGGGGTGGAAGAGAACTTCTACACATCATCTTTCTCTTGTAAAGATCCAGGAATATCTTTCATCAAATACTCTCGCTTTCCCACAAAGACAAGGTTCTTGGCCAGTTCAGATCCTTTTAAGTGCGTCCAAAGTGAAGTGTTCTTAGAATTTATAAAATAATATCGTTTTGTACATTTCAAAAATAAAATGACGTCGTTTTAATTAAGCATAAAATGACGTCGTTTCATGGTCAGTATTAAAATGACGTCGTTTTGTACACTCTAGGAACACTTCACTTTGGGCACACTTCAAAGGATCCGAATCTGGTTCTCGGCAGTCCATTTTTAGAAAGTATTTTGTACTCATTTTGAGTTCATTTGATGGTCTAAATTGTTTATAGTATAGATTTTATTAAGAACTTTAATACTGAAAAAAATCATATTGATAAGATACATATAAGTAATTAATCAATAACAATTTATATCTAGATATATGTTATAATTTTTTGTGTTATATTCATTTATTAAGTTATAAAACAGTATTGACTAGATACTGAATAATGTTCAATCAATGTAATATTTTAAAGTACATATATTTACGATGAAGTTTACAATATAAACAGTTTGAATTATAAACTCAAAACAGAATCTAAAAAGCTTGGACTGCACAAGTGCAGTCCAACTCAATTATAAGTAATGATTTTGTGGTATTATCAAAGTTAACGTCGGCCAAATCACATCAAATCAAATTGCCAAAACAAAAGTGTACAATATCAAAGCGTGAAAAAATGGACAAGCAGATCAAGATGAATGGCATACTTCTTGTCATTATTATTATGCAATTATACTAATGTTAATTATTTTTAAGAAGAATTTTGAGATTTTGAAAAGTTCATGTCAACCAAATTAATGCAAATGAAGGATTAATATTGGCAATTTGGAGAGGGACCCAAGTAAATAAATATAAAGGAATAGGTGAGATGTAACATTGCATGGACCCCACAAAATGCTTGAAAATGAGACAATATATACCTTTGACGTGAATATAATATGTTATATTTCAATAATATTCCCATGCTTACGTATTAACTTGAAAAATAATCAATGTTGAAGAAGTCTATCTGGATAAGAAATTTCTTCATATATAACGCACCCCATCAATTCGCAGGCTACATCAGCAATAAATACATATCATCAGGATTCGTGAAATTCAAAAAATTACTATATTATATTAATACTTTAAAAATAATTTTGAAATTATAAGGGATTGTATCCTCAAATTATAACGATGTGCACTTTTTTACTAGGTCACGTATGTTTTCGCACCCTCAAAATTAAAAATCCTGGTTGCATCGTCCCCGCATATCATGGAGTTTTTAATTTGCTCTATGCTTTAGCCAAGTATAATAAAGAATTAAAAAGAGTAGTTAAGTTTTTTTTTTTGTGTGTGTGATGGTTTGGGCTATGAAATGTTCTATTTGGAGTATATAGAAATATAAAATTAATGATATTCTACCTACGCTTCTTTAATTAATGTAATTATACTGTACTCTTTTTGTACTCTTTTGCAACAATAAAAATATTCTTTTGCTGATAAAAGGTCAAGTAGGAAACTATAGAATAATAAAGTTACGATACTCTATAAATTATCGCATGAATTACTCCATATTCACATAAAGTGTGGATCCTATAATCAAGTGTTGCTAAAGTGAGGCGCTCACTTTTCATGTGAGTATGAAGTAATGTGTTGTAAGTATCCCTAGCGCACTGGATTTTGGTTCATGTAGTATCTTTTCATGAGCTTATTATTGACTCATCTTTATGATCTGAACCATTCGAGTTATGAAGTCCATTGATCATATGACCTATGCAACAAACACGGAAAAAAGTATAGTTTTCCCAATATTTTTGCGGGAGTGG
>BRYF01000001.1:487500-490000 GCA_030159135.1 Actinidia polygama | reverse complement strand
TCTTTCTTTTTTTTATTGATCAAGAAGTGATGGAGTCGATTTTAAATATTCTTTTAAACTCTCACATGGAGCAAGGGGGCTAAACCTAGCTTTGCGAGGTTTTTGGAAACTCCCTTAGCATCCGTGCACTCAAGAAGCCCGTGAACAAAGAACATATGGTTAGCTAATTGGAAAACTAAATTAATGAGCCATGCAAAAGCCTATTTTTGGAGGTCTAAGTCACAGTCCAAGCACCAATTGAAAATACCATGCCTATCACGTGGGAAAATGACAACGTCTTCTTTTACAAGTAATTAGGAAACTTGTAAAGGTTCTTCTTTTTCTTCAAGACTTCACAACTCAAATTAAAGCTTTCCCACGTACAATGTGGAAAAGGACATGGGTGTGTTTGATCATAGAATTTATGACTCAGAAAAAGAAGAAAAAAAAAATTTAGGGTTAATGTTTTACCAAAAAATAAATAAATATGCAAACAAAATAATATATTGACTATTCATTTTAAGGATTATTTGATTGACACATGAACTTGTTACGTGTGAAAATATACATGCAATATATATCTACACACAACATTATTTAAAGTAATTTTGAGGGCCCTACTCTTTGAGTTTTTTTAAGTGAATTTATTTAACTATTTTATCAAAAATTGTTATTTTCTGGTTTTTCTTCACGGGAGGAATAAAAATGTTTACCAAATTTGAAAAAAAAGTCTACTATTTAAAGATAAAAGATATTAACTTATTTTAGAGTAAAAGATTTTTTTTCTCAACTTCTACATTCAAATTCTTCTTGTTAAGTAGAACCAAAAAATTATAAAATTTTAATAATAAAAAGAAATTGACTGTATAAACACGAAAAGACCGGAAATCAAGGAAATTAAATTAGCTAGCCACCATATGCACTAAGTTCCTCATTGGTACCATACGTATACAACAAATAAATAAATAAATAAATATATATATATATATATATATATATATTCTATTTTTTTTTTTGCTTATGAGCAAAGTTGTCAATTCCATACCGTATTGGATGAAAAATAGTACGTTTAACTTTATGTTTCATACTACTCAAAGTATCTAGTGGAAAGGCTTATACCAGTATAATCGATATTTTTTATAAATTTTGAATTTTTAAAAGGGGTTTTGGGAAAGTTTTGAAGTAAGTGTTTAAGAAAGTTTCTTTTTTTCATTTGAAACTAATTTTTTCATTTGAAACTAATTGTTTCTTATTTGAGTGTCTTAAAATTTGGGATGTGTACATGGTTAAATGTCATATTATTTACATGTTTATTAATTCTAAAAAAATATATGTAAAATATTTATCGTATATCTATAAGATAAGACACAAATGTTTTTGAATCTTCTAAATTATTTTTTACTATCTATGGTTGGAATCCATTTGAGTTAATCAACTGACTGTGATTTCACCCGAAACTATTCTCCCCCCACCCCACCCCACCCGAAAAGAAAAAAAAATTACTTTGGGCCCACATAGGTTGTAATTTAATGGCCAAAAAATCTTTAAAGATGAGCATATTTTTTACTCATTAAATTATTTTTTTAGTAGAACCTACACAAAAAAATAAAACACCATTTTCCCCCTCTCATTTCTCCTATTCTTCCCCTCCTCACACACTCTCTCTCTATGCAAGTCATCAACACTATCACCGCTGCACGCTGTCATTTCTGCAACCCACCATCGCAGGTACCGTCTCTCTTTCTCTTACTCATCTCTCTTTTCCTACCCACCACCGCCTCTGCCTCAAATCGTAACCCACCTCTATCGCCACCACAGATACCACATCTTTATCTATTTCACTCTTCTCTCTCTTGCTCCACCACCATTATCGCCCCCACCTCCACATGAGTGGTATTTGTTTAGTGAAAATAAAATTAGAGGAAGTCAAAATGATGAGGAATGGAGCAAGTAAAGAAAGATGAACCCATAGCTAATACCTCAAAGGCTTTGAATGTCATTTTTTTCTCTGAATTTTTCCCTCATCTATTTTGATTTCTTAATTGTTTATATGATTTGATTTGGTTTTGATTTGCTGAAGACAAAATTTTTTCTTAAATTTTTTTTCTCATTCATTTTGAATTCTTAATTTTTTCCCTTGTTTGTTTACTCATCACCCACAGTTGATTTAGACCTATTTCATAAAAATATGTCCACGTGGTATAATCTGAAGTACTTATCTACGATTTTGTCCAAACTATCAACACTATTTCAAAAATCATTATATTTTTAATTTTGTAACAATGTATCTATTCATATATGTATACAATGTATCTGATATTCATATTTTATCTGTTTTTTAGATTGTAAAACTCTAATAAGTATGTCTAAGAGATGATCTTTTTTTTGTGTAATACATGTGAACACAGACAATGAATAGTATAATAATAAATTTGAAATGTTACACTGATACACACGGATACAGGGATGGGGTAGGGTCCCGTTTCCCGAGTAGGAACAAACCCCGTGATTCCCGACGCAA
>BRYF01000001.1:472500-475000 GCA_030159135.1 Actinidia polygama | reverse complement strand
TTTCAAATTATGCTATAAATTTTTATGCTTCCTCATAAATATGTAAGCTTAGTAATCTCTCATTATTGTTAATTATGTCGTACAATATTTATGATCTAATTATAGATGTTCCTATATTTTATATTTATGACTGTCATTGTTGTTTCGTGATACCTCTTACTTACAATGTACTAATTGGCTAGTACAGAAGATGAGTAAGGTGGACAAGGATTTGATTTGATTTGATTTGTTGGTTGGGAAAAAGCTATTTCATGTTGCGTGGAGAAAGGAAGTTACGTGCATTGAATCAATTAGAAAAATAGGTTTTTTGGGATATAAATGATTATTTTTTAAATTAAATATTTTTTATATATTTTTGAACTCTTGAAATCGAAAAAATATAAAATTTTAATTAAACGATAAAAAAAAATAATAATAACTCAAAGTGGATGTGAAGGGTAATTTCCAATGTTTTTTGTCAAATCTCAAATGTGATGTGAGTGACATAAATTGAGATTTGACAGTTCCTGGCGGAGGAATCTTCGGACTGTTGGAGGCCTACGGGCTACATATTTTCCTAGTATTGTCTCTATCATACACGTGTACATAGACCAAAAGAATAAAAAAATATAAAATTTTAATTAAATAATTAATAAAATTCACTAAAAATAAAAATAAAAATAAAAAATCAAATAACTAAAAAATATATATTTAAAAGAAGCTCGTCCCGGCCATACTTGGGCCTCGAGTATTAGGTTTCGATGATGTATCCTTGGGTCCAGATGTTACGGATGTAATAAGCTCAATTCTTTACTGGAGATATTGGGCCTTGGTAGGCCTTGTAATTTGGGGTCCCAAACTCCACCACATATCAAAAAGAGAGGCCAATAAAGTCTGCCAATTGGGCCGGCTAGCAATAATAACCACCCAATAGAGTTAAATGATTGGGTAATTAGGAAACAATTTTGTGATCTGACACAAATCCAGATGTCTTGAATTGACTATTCCTTGCTTCGTTTAGTTCGTTATATTATGAACCCAAATTTTTTCGAGTAGTGCTATGGATACCCTAATATTGTACTCCAAATGAACACTTGGGTGAGGTGGAGCATTTGGATTGGCTGGGTGTGAGGTCCACCCAGTCATGTCAACCAATCCAAATGTTCCACTTCACCCAGGTATACATTTGGGGTGCAATATTGGGGTACTCATAGCATTTTCTAATTTTTTCATCGAAATCACTTATTTACGAGTAAGAGTATTTACATATTACATTTATATAAATACACAGATCGCGATACCCAAAAGTGATACTGAATTGTAGTTACTCGACTAGTAGTAGTAATGAACCCTTTTCGTTTAGGTTGTATTTGAATCACGATTCATCAAAAAATTTGTGGATCAAGAAAAAAATAGAAGAAAAAGCTTAAATTTGAACCATTAAATTTATTAATTTTTTTCTTTATTTTTCTAGCTTTATCCTCCACAAATCCTTAATTCAAACACAACTTGAAATAAATTCATCTTTTGACTAATCTATTTGCCCTAAATTCATATGGTCCTAGCTAGCTAGGGATGTACTGACTATTCTATAAGTCCGTGGTCTTATTAAAGCATTTAGAATCATTATCAATCTAATAAGATCTAGAAGAGATGTGCTATTTTGTACGAGGACCATGCTATAGCACCTTGATTTGGACTATTTAAGAAGAAATTATCCATTGATTTGACTACATTATTGGATAGAGAGAAGAAAAACAAGAACAAATAATTCACAAGCAAGGAAAAAATGGTAAGTTAGAACTTTTAGAGTCAACAAATCCATAGCTTCTTTGCAAGGGCATTTGTCGGAGAAAGCCTTAGCTAAGGACTAGGTTAGTTGACATGTATGTACATTTATTCCAAGGAAGTTTCATTCATTAATCGTTCAGTTGTCAAGAAAGTAATAAAAAATTTAGTTTTTGTCTGGTTTAAATCTTAAAAAGACTTTCTAACTGATTTGTTTTGTTTTTTTGTGTTTTTATAGTGAATTTTTTAATCTGTTTGATCAAAATTTTATGCTTTTTTGAATTTTCTTGACGAAAAAAATTCAAAATTATAAAAAAAATATTTGATTTAGAAAAAATTGCATAAAAGAAAAAAAATAATTTTACATTATAAATAAGCTAATTTCTTTGTCTTTCTAAATTTGAACAACATTTTTCTATTTTCAGATTCCTCATAAAGAGAAATTGAAAAAGTACAAAATTTTTAAGCAAACGGTAAAAAATAAAATAATTTTTTACAAGAATCTTACTTGTTTAACTACTTGTCTCCACTATTAAAATTGCTATTTCCAATATTTTTGGAGATGACATCATCAAAATCCGGGAGAGAATTGTAATGACACTATAAATCTCAAGGAATATTAATGTAATTTTTTTAACTTGAGGAGAATATCTATATTAAAGGCAAATCTCAGGGGAAGTCAGTGTAATTTAACCTAAATAATTTCATAAGACCATGACTCACCGAAATATTA
>BRYF01000001.1:362500-365000 GCA_030159135.1 Actinidia polygama | reverse complement strand
TGAGATTCATATCTGAGATCATGTTTGATAGAAAATTTTAATTTATTGGCTTTAGTAATTCAATCTCAATCTCAATCTCGAGGAGAACTAATAACTAGGTTTTTATAACTTTCTATATTTATTTTTATGTTCAATATACTTAAATTATTCAGAATGTTTTGAATGTGATTTGTTACCTTCAATAATGTGATCCATAAATGAGTCATATCTATAAATAAATAAGTCATTGTTGGAAAAATCAAAGTCGTTCAATGAAAAGATAGACAATTAATTGCAACCAAAATGGGGGTTCGATTTGTTCAAGAAAAGGAGAGAGAGAATAAATATTCTCTTTTGGATTATTGGTGGCGTACCTTCGTGTATATTTTTCTAAACATCAACATTATAAAGACTCTTCCAATTTAACATTAAAGACTTGCAAGTTTTTCAAGTCTTTGTTACGTAATAAAAGTCGACAAACAGTTATGGAATTGAGATTCATATCTGAGATCATGTTTGATAGAAAATTTTAATTTATTGGCTTTAGTAATTCAATCTCAATCTCGAGGAGAACTAATAACTAGGTTTTTATAACTTTCTATATTTATTTTTATGTTCAATATACTTAAATTATTCAGACTATTTTGAATGTGATTTGTTACCTTCAATAATGTGATCCATAAATGAGTCATATCTATAAATAAATAAGTCATTGTTGGAAAAATCAAAGTCGTTCAATGAAAGGATAGGCAATTAATTGCAACCAAAATGGGGGTTTGATTTGATCAAGAAAAGGAGAGAGAGAATAAATATTCTCTTTTGGACTATTGGTGGCGTACCTTCGTGTATATTTTTCTAAACATCAACATTGTAAAGACTCTTTCAATTTAACATTAAAGACTTGCAAGTTTTTCAAGTCTTTGTTACTTCATAAAAGTCGACAAACAGTTATGGAATTGAGATTTCTATCTGAGATCATGTTTGATAGAAAAATTTAATTTATTGGGTTTAGTAATTCATTCTTAATCTCGAGGAGAACTAATAACAAGCGTTTTATAACTTTCTATTTTTTTCAATATACTTAAATTATTCAAGATTTAATACCCGAACTGCGGAAATAACTATTAAATTAGTAATCTACTTAATTTTATTTAAAGTTTAAAATAGAATAGGATAATACGACACGTTGTGGACACACGAGTGCGTGCATGAGAGACACGTGGAGACACGTTGAATTTAATTTAAGTCATTTAATACGTTTTGGAGTTAAATTAAAAGATTTATAACTTTGGGGATAAAATTAAATATTACATTTTGATGGGGCTAAAGCGTAATTTTATCAAATAATTTGACACGTACGAGATGACTCGCACATGGCCGCCTCAACTTTCTTTTCCTTTCTTCTGTTTGATATCAAAGTTCCAAACAGAAGCAAAAGCTTGAGAGGAAAAAAAGAAAAGGAAAGAGAGAGAAGAGGAAAAGAAAGGAAAAGAAAATAACAGTACCGATATTATTCTACTAAGGTAAATTCTAAATTTCCTGTTCTTTATTTTTGTAAACCTTATTATAGAATACCATATCTACTATAGTCTAATTCTCCAAATATCTCGAAAATATTGTATCTATACGTATTTTTAAGACTTAAAATTCGAAAACCTCGGAACCAATTTTATTGCTGGAACAGCCGCGATATTTTAATCATAACTTTTTCATATGATATCCGAATTATTCCATCTAAAATGTGTTAGAAAGATGTTAAAATTGTCTAAAACTTTTATTTAGAACATTAGTTTAACCTTAAAGAAAGGTTACGAAAACTGGAAAAAAAAATAGAAACATAAACTTTGAATTTTATAAAAATAGTTACAGAAATTATACAATTCTGAAAATTTTATATGTTATAGATTTATATGTCTAGTTATCACGTATTTAATTTCATGAATTTACGAAATATTTTTGATGCTCAAAATAATTATCAACCAAGCTGTTGTCTTTAAATATTTAATGTAGAAAATTCTGCAGAAAACTAATTCAAAAATTATTAATTTTAAAATTTTAAATAAACTTGAAAAATTATGAAATTTAGCATATTCAAAGCCACAAGAATATGAAATCTAATAGTTTGATTTGATTATTAAACGTAGGACCCGAACATCAGGAACGTTAGCTCAGACTGTTAGTCGCGGTGTGTAAAAAGATTTGGGCGCATTTCGGTGAGTCTTGTTATGTATTACATCGCATAAATTAACTGTTTTATGTTTTGAAAGCATGACTTGTGTTTAAAACTGATATGTTTTATGTTTAAAAGCATGCTTTATTTTGTTGTACCATGAAATTATGAAAATACTATTTGCGAAAGTATGTTTAAGTCGACACGTAGTTCATACGATGCCCCGTGCGTTAGGAGGAGAATATATCGTGGTTAATGTAATAAGGAGATCATGACCAGATGATTGTGAGATGAATTCATACCAAAGGTTTAGGGTCACTCCATATGACTGGTGTTCGTTGAATGGTTAAA
>BRYF01000001.1:345000-347500 GCA_030159135.1 Actinidia polygama | reverse complement strand
GCCAGGTAACACGACTCGTCAAGGGAACGGTTCCAACTTCGTTGACTTCCACAATCAGTTGGCCTATGGATTTGAGCTCTCCTGGGTGGACGTTCTCTGTGAAGATTGCCAGCGACGAGGATTTTTTTGCTTCATTGACCCTAATTACAATGTCTCTTGCCGCAGATACTGTGCTTGGCCCCCGATCTGGAACTTGTCCTCGATCTCGAACTCGAACTCGAACTCGAACTCGAACTCGTCCTTCGCATGTGCGTATGATAAAAAAAAATTCATTCAATTTTAAATTGATTTTTGTTTTTTCTATTCGATTGCATGTGGTTAAGGATTTGAAATGGAAGGAGCTCAAAGATAAATTTTCAGAGCGTAAATAGGGATTTGACCATAATGGATTAGGTGAATTTTACATCAGAATGTAAAAATAATTATTTGAAATTCTTCCTACATAGTCATAAATTACATTTGTGCGAATACATAGATCTACTCTTTTGAAGATAAAAAAGACATATATATATATATATATATATATATATATATATATATATATATATATATATATATATAAAGAAAAAAAAAGTGGAATCATGGGCCCATTTGGTGTTTAAAAAAATCTAACCCGTGACCTTCCCTTTTGGGTTTCTTAAATTATTAATTCTCTTTGACCGTCAAAGGATAAAGATTTTGATTTTTTAAAATTTATCCTCCGGTAAATGGAAATATATGTTGAAGCATCTCCAACAAAAAATCATAATTTTTCTTCACATTTTAATAAAATGTGGAGAAAAATTATGCAATCTTCTCTAACACCCAGGATAGGGTATCTATGGAAGGTGTGTTTTTAAAGTGGCGGAAAAAAACGTTTTATTTAGCATCTCTACGACTGCAACTACTATGACTTTATTCTATCTTCTTCTTCTTCTTCTTCAATTTTTCGATCCAAATAGATCAACCCACCATCTAATATATATTTTTTTAGATAAAATCCTGTCATTAAAAGTTCATATACCCAAACAAATTTTTAGGTAAAATTCCCTCCCCTAAATTGTTGGTCCATCTTTCTAATTTGGAATGTCCCCAAAATATGATTCACTTTCAAAAGTGAAAACATAAAGTTTTCAAAATTATAAATCAAAGTGAAAAATGAATGAGCCATGTTGTAAATGACGAACCATGGGACGAATAAAGTATAAGTAATAACCTTAAACATGGAAGTCTGTCAACAAATAGATTCCCATTTATTAATTTATGGCATTAGAATTTTTGTTTGTTCCGTTGTGTGATTATATCTAAGGATTCATTTATTTCAATATTTTTATCTGATTGAAAAGTGTATTATAACATCGAAACACAAATGATTTTTGTTGACCTTTTCATACGATGTAGTGATCTAGAATTTATGAAAGGCACGGATAATAATCAGGAAAAGAAACGAATTTCCATATAGAATGAAGGGATCCTTTCGGTTTGCTAACCTAATTTAATTTGTGGAAAATGCAGGTCACTTGGAGTTGTTTTATTATAGTAAGTATTCTCTCTCTAATCCATATCTTTTTTTTTTTTCTTTTTGCATTTCAATACACAATCATTTTTAGAATCTTGTGTAGTGCACCTGATCGTCATAAAAGTCCATTTGATTAGAGTGAAAATTCTGATAGAAACTGAAATTCATACAAAGTGAAGTGGAAGAAAAAATTATTTTGTTATATGTATTTGGTTAAGATAAAAAATAAGCAAGGTGTAAAAAATATTTTATAGTCACAAAATTATTCTTATCCTCCCATTGGATTGGAATGGGAAAGTGAGAAATCATGAACATGGTCAGAAGTCACATAAAATTTTCTTATAAGAATCTTGTCTCCTATCTTGCCTACTAAACAAACAAAGCGATCAATGCAAAATTTCTTTAGAAGAAACTATAGAATGCCCATGACAAACCAATTCCATCTTAATTGAGTTCTTTTGTGTTATTCTTGAAATTTATCTATCATCCATATAATATTATTTCAACCCGTATAGTTTGGTGAAATCTCTAAAAATTATTTCTTGATCCGATAGTCAATATCAAATTATACTTCAACTTTCTTTGTAGTTTCTATAACATGGAAAGTATGAGTTCAACGTTCAAATTTATTACATTTATAATTTCTTAAGATATCTTTTTCTTTTCTAGGCTGATGTAGGGTACTAAAAAGTGAACTGTTTTTTATGAAGTATTTGTTTCATTTGAAGTTCAATATTTAGTTTTTTTTAGAAATTTCTTTAAGGAATTTTTTTAAGACTGGGCTACATTGAACTCACCCCGATAGAATAAATCCCGTGCAAAAAGTGAAAAATAAAATAAAATAAAATAAAACTGGATAACTCAAAACTTCTCTCCCATTTGTTGGATGTTCCAAGAAATTTCTTGATTGTCTTCGTAGAAATTTCTTGGATTGGGGGGCAAGTTTTGTCTCGTTGTCATTCTAATAGGAATACCCTCTAGATGCCTTCCATTACCTCGTTT
>BRYF01000001.1:332500-337500 GCA_030159135.1 Actinidia polygama | reverse complement strand
ATCTTGCCCGTTGACGATGTGGAGAATGACTGCAATTTCGTAACATGGGCGAGGCGAGTGATGGCGATGTCGTGATGGGCAATTAGAACCGTATAGGATATTAGGCAATGTGTTTAACTTAGAATATTAACTGGCGAATATTTTACCCCACATCAATTCCTATTATGTCAGCAGCTGAAATTCGATCCCATATATTTGTGTTTGGATCAAGGACTTAGTGAGAAAAAATAAAAGAAAAAGAAAAAGAAAAATAGAAAACGAAATGGAAATGGAAATGGAAAATGTAGATAATTCAATACTTCCGAACGGTTAGATTGTCTAATTTTTCCATTTTTAAATTCTTTTTTCCTCACCAAATCAGGGATCCAAACACAACCTCCGTAGCTGAGCCTACTGTATAAGTAGAGAAACAGTACACAATCCCACATCGGACAGGAGTGGTGAGGTCTTGGGGCTTATAGGAAGGGGAGCACCCTCACTCTCTTGCCTTGGCTTTTGGGTGGGTTCTACTCCCTAACCTCTGAGTGGTATCAGAGCCAAACTGCTCCTTGTTCGTTCCATCCAAGCGCCCCGCGGGGTAGGCAGGGGGCCGGCCGTGACGAGGGCGTCACGAGCTCGGGTGGGGGAGTGTAGCTGAGCCTATTGTATGAGTAGAGAAACAGTACACAATCCCACATCGGACAGGAGTGGTGAGGTCTTGGGGCTTATAGGAAGGGGAGCACCCTCACTCTCTTGCCTTGGCTTTTGGGTGGGTTCTACTCCCTAACCTCTGAGAAAGTTACTAGGTATACTTTCTGCAAGCATGCATTTTGAGCACCATTGAAATGATGATTCGGTCTTGAAATTTGAGTTGGTGGTGGGTCTAGACCATAAATATTTGATTCCTCATTTAAATTTACAATAATATCCCCGCATGGCAACTTTTGTGTAAATCCAATAACATAGCTGAAGAAGTATTGTAAATCCAATGGTGGAACAGTGGCAGGAAATGTGGTATTTATGGAATTAGGTATGGCATTGAATTGCCTGCACCTCTTACCATCAATATTTGATATATGTTCCAATGCGAACAAGTGGATGCCGCTGTGGTCCCAAACCTATTGAGAATATTAGTTACGTAGGTTCAGGTAGCATGTACCTCCTCAAGAAACTGTACGGACATTCCATTAGCAATCCAATCCACACTATTCAGCCCTATACAATAATATATTTTTGTCTGTGTCTTGCACCCAAATTGACCTTTTGATGTTTTATAAAGTGCCTAGCATATTTGATGAACGATGAAAACTTACGTTATTATTTATTAATTTTTATATTTTATAAATTTATAATTAGTTATTTTTTTATTTTAAGTTAATTAGAATTTATTTAATTAGAATTTTTTATTATGTTATGAGTCTTATTTTAGATTTTATTAGTTATCAGATTAGATTTTTAGGAATTTTTATTATGTTAGGAGTCTTGTTTTAGATTTTATTAGTTATCAGATTAGATTTTAATAGTTATCAAATCGTCCTAGTCTATTATAAATAGAGATGTAATTTTATTTTTAAGGAAGTTGATTGATTAATAAAAAAATTAGGGATTAAAGAGAGTGTTCTCTTTTTTCTTCTTTCAAATTTTTTGACATTACTTCGGAATCAACAAAGTGTTTGATGCCTTTATTCCCAGTATTCTGTGTGAATCAACGGGTTTAGAGAGCCTTTATTCCCGGTGTTTTGTGTGAATCAACGGGTTTAGAGAAGGATTTCGTTTCCGGCATTCGTAGAATCAACGGAATCGAGGTCGATTATCCTTTTTTCTTTTTTTTTTCTTTTTCACGCTTTCGCGCTGCATCAATATTGGCTTCTCTCTCTATATATTAATCTTAGCCAATTATTATATGTTTGTTTTAGCTTCCTGGTCTTTACACTATGTTTGGATCAAGGATTTATGTGGAGAAGGAAAAGAGAAGGGGCAAGATAGGAAACAAAAAGAAGGGAAAACGATCAATTTCTTTCGTTTTTTGCTTGGGTAATGAAACCAAACCAAACCAAATCAAGTATCTGTTTCAATCAATTGAGGTCAGCTACGTGAATTCTTTTACGTCATTGAGCTCTATTTAAGTGTCAAATGTTCATGCTTGGGTAATGAAAACGCGAAGAAAATGAATGTATTCCAAATAAGATTCAACAGATGACAAAGGCAGTAAGATTATTTGGATTTTGCAAGGACAGAAATGAAATTATCAGGTCTTGGAGGGGCCAACAATAAAATTAGTCTAGAATTTGAAAGGGCTAAGGTACTGCTATTAGATTTCAAATGGCCCTAAGGTGAAATTATTTGGATTTGGAAGAGCTAAGGTGAAACTATTCGTTTCAGAAGGGGTTAAGATAAAATTATTTCTGACTTTTGAGGGTTTAAAATACATTTCTTTTACATGTCTCCTAAAATTTATGAAACTCTAATAAAAATTAAGTGACTGAAGAAGCTATGCACTTCAACCATTGATTGGTGCCTGGCCTAAAAGCACACCTTCCTATGAGTAGGAAAAGTTTGTATCAAAGGGAAATATAGGAACAAAGAAAGGCAATTATCATTTTGTGGTGATCGCTACATTTATTTTCCTCTTTCTGGGCAATGTCGTCTTGGCTCTCTACTCACTCTTAAACCACAAATTTGTCCAGTTATATTTAGTTGATTATTAATGGATCCATTTGTAAGATGGCGCAATGACACGTGTATTTTGTTACTAGTAAATGTAAAGCTGTCCGGTCGGAGTTTGGTTGAAATAAGATTTTGATGTTTAAATTGGCA
This sequence comes from Actinidia polygama, assembly GCA_030159135.1. Classification (NCBI taxonomy): domain Eukaryota; kingdom Viridiplantae; phylum Streptophyta; class Magnoliopsida; order Ericales; family Actinidiaceae; genus Actinidia; species Actinidia polygama. The sequence goes on along the minus strand of BRYF01000001.1, from coordinate 334,704 downwards.
ACAAATTAAAGATTTTTGCAGATGTTCTCGCCGGAGCTCTACTTAGTTCAACCCAGAGAGTTGTGCTTTCCATAGGTGAGAACTTACCTAACACAATCGCAACTTTGTCACGTTGGTTCAATTTGCAAACTCTTTACTTAGTAAGATTGCCAAACCAACCTCTCTTGATGTGTCATTTTCAAATCAATTTCTAGCTCCCTTTGGTCTTGTGCATACGTACTATGCTTCCTGTCATCACAAAGGCAAGTAAGACATGATAAATAAAAATAATAGTACACTTCTCAATTTGATTACCAATGTTAGAAAAGTGGTGTTCTTTTAAAACAGAAATTGGAAGAAGTTTTGAACATAAACTTTAAAACAAAATTAGAAGAGAAGAAGAACAGAAAATGTAAACAAAGTAGCTTAAGGTTGCATACTTTGATTAGGTTGAGGCCTGAATTCAATTCAGTGTTTTTAAGTCGTTGATCACCCGCACTTGATACTTACGGAATATGTCGTACGACTCTCAGGATACAACAATCACGATCTTCAGATAGTAGTACTCAAAATCAGAAGATCACATCGAACCTTCAAGTGTCTCATCTCTCTCAATTGAAAACTAGAAAATGATGGATGCTCTAGCACTCTCTAACTCTTACTTAGAATGAATTTCTCACACATTTCTAGAGGGTCACTCCTCTTTGGAAATGCACCTATTCGGCCAAACAGTTATGCATAGGGACTTTTCTATACAAATTGAAAGATCGCATTTGTTCGCATATTAAAGAAAAAAATTCTAAAAATAAATCGTAATTTCTGGTTCATTCAAATTTGAAATGGTGTGACCGTTCGCAAAAAAAAAGTTAACTCCGGGAATGAAGTATAATTTTTATTTTTAAAAATTAAAATAATTAAATAAATTTTTTTCAAAAAATTAATATTCAATTAACCCAAACACGAACACGAATCGGGCTAGGTCAAACCCATAAATCCATAGGTCAAACCCATTATCCTCCTCTTTAAAAACTTAAGGTGCGCAAGGGCCCAATTTAAAGAGTCCATTCTTGAATTTTATATATTCACTAACTTTTTTTATTTTTTCAATGTAGGACAACCTTATCTATCCATAATTTTTTCTTTACATTGAAGTTTTTTTGAGAAATAATTTCTCATTCAAATCAACTTGATTTTTGACAAATAAATATACTAAATTCATCTACTCATTTAAGAGAATATGAATTAATCATTGTTCACCAAATTTAGTATATAAAACTTAATCAAATTTAGTCCCAAAATATGTTCACAACACATTGTAAAAAACTAAACTTCTAACAAACAATTCAGAAATTCAAAGAATTTTCAATCCTTGTAATCATTAAAAACATTGTCATATCAAGAAAATTAATGACAGCTTTGTTTTAAGTCAATAGAAACCAAATTCGTTCATACCTTGATGTGTGACAAGGAATGGAATTAAGAACCACGGGTTGGTTCAAGCCTCAAGGAAAAAGTTGTTAGGGTTTATTTCGATTCTTGAGTTCGAATCTCTTCATGAGTTAGTCATTCAGGTATTTAGCACAAAGATTGGACACACCAGACTTTTAGACGGTGTCAAGAGTATGGGTTTGTCCTATTGCCGATGTGTTTGTCTGCGACTTACCTATGTATAGATAAAGTGTCTGGTTATGTGGTACCCACCTAAAGATCACTCCTCGATTGGGATTTTTTGAGGTGGATTTAAGTGCTGCTTGAAATTTCATTTTAGAAGATGATTACACTAAAATATAAATATTACCTAATGCCTTTCAACCTTAAGCTTGACTGGTCAGATAGAAGGTGAAACTTGTTAGATAAAGACTAGTATCATTAGGTTTGGCATTTGCCAGATAAAGTTGAGCATAATTTAATTGATCTTGTCGGGGCTCCAATTATTTTTTGGGCTTCAGGGGGCCCACTGTACAGTCTCTATATCATGACTCCTCAGTAGTTATATATAGTGTTTTGAAATTCGGATCGGTGATAGAACTGGAAAAATGATCGGATCACGGGTCATTGGTTCAACTGTCGGGTCAACCGTTATTGACCCGTGATGTCATAATTATGTCATTAATTTATTTATTAATAGTAATAAAATATTTTTTATTTTTATAGACTAATTTTTATACTTAAAACCAAAAATTTTGAAATTAAAATTTTTTTTTTTTCTAAAACCGAGAACAGGA
>BRYF01000001.1:205000-210000 GCA_030159135.1 Actinidia polygama | reverse complement strand
CCACTTTAATTAGTAGATTTTACGGCAATTAATACGTTAAATTGATTAATTCATTGTTTGAAATCATACTAATTCATAACAATGATCATAACCAAATCAATAAAATTCACAAAAAAAAGTTAACATAAATTCTCATAAAAATAATTTTTGATTCATAACGTATCCACACATTTTCATAAAACTTTTATAATTCTATCACCATAAAGATTCATAAAAGTTATCAAACATACCAATAGATCTACTCATAACAAACACGTCTCATAATAATTTCAAAAATTCTTAACAAACTAAACCAATGCGATTCACAAAAGCAAGTTTAATTGGCAATTAAAGTTGTCATTATTAGCTATTTATTTGTCTAAGGATCCAAATTAAAAAAAATTATTTAATAATTATGGAATGGGGTGTGCACAGTAGCTTTTTCCTTAGTTGTTTGGTATTTGATTCTAATCATTTGAAAAAAGTTTAGCAAATATTCTTGTAACCTCTTTATCATTGTTACTCCATAAATATATAGAATGAGACAAGTTGTCTAATTTTCTTAAACCTCCCACAGCAATCTCCCTCTGGTTGTGGTTCCAATGTCAGTATTGCCCTGGCCATTTTTCGAAAATCTTTGATGTATTAAAAAAATTCAAACTTAAATGGATCGAGGTCCAATTTACTATGAAAAGTTTTGGTCCAATGTTGGAAAGAACTCTTATCCATTAAATGAACCGATATTAATTGAACAAGTGTGTTGCTTAGCATGGATGGTCATCGTCTTACGTATTTAGATGAAAAAATAACAAAACTAATTAAACAGGAAATTATAGAATAATTCACAAGAAACTCATTTCATCCTTGGAGCCAAATCCAACAACACAGAGAGGAGAACTTGACTTTAATGACGATGGACTTGGTCTCCAACCTTATTTTTAAAGGAATCTCCTTATTTAATGTACAAAGTCCAACTTGTGATTCAAAATCCGTCAAGTTATGGCTTGTTTTAGAGCATAAATATGGGATGCCTCGGTAAGACTAAATATTTAATTTGAGTCATTTATGTGATCCACATAATATATATATGGCATATGTCCAATTATTGGTTTAAAAAGGATCCATATATTTAACCCTAAGAACCTGTTTGGCTGGAGGATATGGGAGGGGATAACTTTTTTCCCCTTCTTTCTCCTCCTATTCGGCGTTTGGCTGGAGGATATGGGAGGGGAATAATATTTTCCCCCAGATAACTTTTCTCTCAACAGGCGGATAATTTATGAGTGACCCTCACCCTAGAAATTATCAAGGAGGATAAGGGTAGGGGATAAGGAAGAAAATATATATATATATATATATATATATATATATATATATATATAATGGGGCCGGATCCGGGGACACAAATTTTGACACAATTTTAGACACTCCATCCTAGCCCTTGAAATCAGCCCTATCAAGGGCTGAGATTACAATGGAGTAAAATTTCAGAGTTATTAAAACGACGTAGTTTTAATAAAGTTCAAAAACACTTTAGAAAAATTTACTCTATTATAATCTCAGCCCTTGATTTCAAAGGTTAGGATGGAGTGTCTAAAATTGTGTCCCCAGATCCGTCCCCATATATAATATATATAAATATTTTTATATTAGATATTTATATATGGGGGCCGGATCCGGGGACACAAATTTTGACACAATTTTAGACACTACATCTTAGCCCTTGAAATCAGCCCTATCAAGGGTTGAGATTACTTTTCAGAATTATTAAAACGACGTAGTTTTAATAAACTTCAGAAACACTTTAGAAAAATTTATTCCATTGTAATCTTAGCCCTTGATTTCAAGGGCTAAGATGTAGTGTCTAAACTTGTGTCAAAACTTGTGTCCCTGGATCCGTCCCCTTATATATGTATATCTATGTATTTAATAACTAGATATTTTATATTTTATTTCTCTCTATATATTTTATTCTTTATCCCACACCCTTATTCATCCATTCTAAAAAGTATCCAAACAAAATTAAGAGTTATCTCCCTAAAAAAATTATCCCCCTCCCATATCCTTCAGCCAAACGAGCCCTAAGCTTTTTATGCTACTGTTCAATAGAGGGAGGGAGTTTTCAGAATTCTTACTTTAATAAGAAGTAGAATTCTATCTATAAAAAAACATTTAATTTTTCCATCAACGAAAGATATTGATTAGAGTGAATAGAAGGTCAATGGGGAGAAATCATTTTCCACCAAACTGACACCGTTCTTATTTATTTATTTCCTCTTTATGGTTTAAAAATAAAAATACATGATAGTTCAAGATTGTGTTTACGAGTTGCTATTTATGTAACAACATTGAGATTAATTTACTGCCTAAAGTGAATGCGACTGGTTTGTACGTACAATACGACTTATGACTTTATGTTATTATTTTGCTCCACATAAGGAGCGGAGAAAGTAATCATTTTCATGGTATATTTGGCAACAGGGAAGGATAAATAATTTTCACACTCCCATTTTTTACCAATATACTTTATACTTTGTTTTTATTGTGTAACTTTTAAATAAATGCCTTAACTATCCTCCAAGAGAAGAGAAAATAAAGGTGTAACAGTAGGGATCGAGGGGTAATCATGCTCGTTAATTGACAAAAGTGTTAAGAGATTTATTTCACTTTGCATGATTAAAACGAAAAAGTAGAATTTATTTATAAAAAGTGGGGTGCAAAAAGCATGCCCTGAAAGCCTCATTCGTTATACAAAAATTTGACAAGCTTAGACCTGTGCCAACTCATTGATGAAGCCAAGTCATCAAAATTGAACATTTACAAGGACTCTTCGTTTTGGTTGTTATACAATAAATAGGGTAGGTTAAGTACATGAATTAAAGTGGTTGAATTTCATGGCATTGAGGCCGGAAGAATCAATCCTTATCAAATCTACACGATATAATCTGTCAATATATTTCTTACCTAATTTTTTGTTTAAAATTAATTCATGACTGCATTCCAGTCTCCCATAGACCAAGTCATTTTTAGCATATGCTTTACTTATTAATAGTCGTCATGGTGGAGATTTATGACGAAAAACAATGCATTGTGGAGGAAGGTTATGTGTGAAAATAAAAATACAGTCTTTCAGCCTTCAAATTTATTTCACAAATTCAAAATTCAAGCACGCCACGAAAGCTAAGCTAATTAAGGAAATTCTACTGTACACGTCTTAAGAAAAAATATATTTTACGCTTGGGAATTAACACCACAGTCTTCTAACTTTTTAGTCTCTCCACAAAAAGCTCATAATAAAAACCACAACGATAATAGTTTTTTTTTTTTTTATGTACCAAAATGTGTAATTACGTTAGGTTTATAATATACTCGCTTCCATAATATGTATTTTAGTTTTTTAATAACATACACCACAATTATTCACAACTTTTTATATACAGTACACGGGCGTGTGTCTTGTATATTTTCCGTAAACTTAAAATGGCCAATGGAGAATTATTAAGAAGAGGTTTTACTTACAACAAAGAAACATAAAGCACATACAAATCTTCAAAATGGGGAAGGGATTTTCACAAAACCCGTGAACTTAAGAAATTAAATAAGCAAAAGTGATTTGGGCAGGGGATCTATGTCTGCCATTAAAATCTCTAGAATGTTCAAACCAAACCCATATTATTCCATATCCACAAGTGCATGAAATATTATTTATATATATGTATATAATGTTTACTAGGTATGGAGACAAGAGCAAGAGAAAAATGTCTCTCAAATCTCTAGTATTGTTGGATAGGTGTGGGATTACTGGGATGGTTGTTGACTTCCCCAATAAATACAATACCCACCTAATGCGCTAGCTTGTCTCCTATCCCATGTGACTTTGAATTTCTAATTTTTATATTCCCTAATTTTGTTTTTTGTTTTTGTTTTTTTATCATCTTTTACCAAATATGTGACTTTGAATTCAATTCGAAAAAAGGAAAGCTAGCTTCGGGGATGTTGGGGTTAGAAAAAGTAGGACATTTGACTACTGACTTTGGATCCACTATAGTTTGCTAGTCCCAGAGGGTTAAGCATTAAGTGGGAATATTGAATTTATGATTTTTTTTTTTGTATAACCTCGAGTTTTCGTATTAAATAAGAGTAAATAATTAACGTATAGAATGATGTTACTATTTATGGCCTCTTCATTTCAAAACAAAGCATATATATTGTGATCTTATTTTAAAGTGGTTTATTAGCACTTGTATTCCAAAAATTTTTAAAAAAGTTGAACTTGGCATTCTGCACATTAAAGTTGCATTATTGTTGAGCAAAACGCATTCGCATCTCAACAATTCTAACAAACTTTAGAGCATATTTTAATACATTTCTATATATTTTTTCACATCTACCAACAAACTTTTTAAACCTTATATAATGAATTTCCAATGGGTTGTAATTACCATGATTTTCCTTTGTTACCACTGAAAAAATGAGTTTGTGCCCTGCTTGGCTGCTTGATCAAGCTCTAAAATGATTCTCTATGAACTTACTTTTCCACAACCACATGGTCCATACAGGAAAAGCATTTGCCTCTTTCATCCTCTAAAATCTCTCTATCTCTAATTATGCCCCTCTTTTTCTAAAATCTCTCTCTAGTAGCTAGAAACCCTAAATTCAAAGGAAATTAAATCTTTATTCCATTATCGGATATCTATTTTTAGTTTTCATCCTTAGAATCCTCTGTTGCAAATCAAACATGGAATTCATTGAAATTTATTTATTTTTCTTAACCCAGGGGTAGCAACTTGAATGAGGTTTTTTATTGTTACTATTGACAACATTATTAGAAAATTGCCACTGAACTTATTTTGTAGATAATTTTCTTTTATCTGTTCTTTTTTGGATGCCCATGTGGGAGCTGATCCTTTGGGTTGTTGATTTCTTGTCAACATTTTTATGAGATTTTTTGTTGAATGTATTTGACCAATTTATATGTGCCTCTGAATACTTATTAATTTTTTACTCGAGTTAATTTATTT
>BRYF01000001.1:87500-95000 GCA_030159135.1 Actinidia polygama | reverse complement strand
CCAAAAATACAGTGCAGGTGGCAGCTAGGGGTGACTTTTTTACCCACACATGATGATCATATAGAGGCGGCCATTCTCTGATTTGCTTAAAAGCGGTATGGTAGAAATATTAAAATTCCCAAACGGGCGAGGTTCAGGACCCCCACTCCCCAGGACGGTTGCCAATGAACATATAAAGTACGGAGTTCACAACTTAACTACGAAACACAATATTAATTTCAATTTTGAAGTGGTGAATCTATATAATTTAAAAATATTTATAGTTAATACTATTATAAGAACTACTAAATATGTGTAAAGGTATCATCTCACATGAGTTTGCCTTATGTATATCATTTTGGAGCAGTTTTACATAAAAGCAACAACTTATTTTTTTTGTCAGAATGAAAAACATATTTCATTTCAAATCACTTAATTTCCTTGAAAACCAGCATTTGGTTTGGCCACAAGCTAAAACCAACGATAGATAACAACAACTACATATGTATAAAGGTGTTCTCCAATACCAAGTTCGCCATATGAATACCGTTTTTGGGCCGTTAAATGTAAAAATAACAACTTATTTTTGTAGCATAAGGAAACTTTTAATTTTGAATCGCTTAATTCTCTTGAAAAACAATATTCGGTTGGGTGATGGATCAAGCCAACCATAAATGAAACTACTATATATGTGTAAAGGTCTCCACCCACATTGAGTTTGCCGAATGGGTACCATTTGGGGGCCAATATCCGTAAAAGCAGTAGCTTACTTTTTTGTAGAATGAGAAATAACTTTAATTTTAAATTGCTTAATTCTATTGCGAAATAACATTCGATTGGGCCATGGCTCAAACCAACCGTAGATAAGCACTTCTAAATACGTGTAAATGTGTCCTCCCCCAACGAGTTCGTTGTATGGATACCATTTTGAGCTATTATCGGTAAAAAGCAACAACTTATTTTTTGTAGAATGGGAACATCTTTCATTTTAAATCGCTAAATTACTTCGAGAATTAGCATTTGGCTGAGCCACAACTAAAACCAACCATAGATAACAACTCCTAGATATGTATAAATGTATACTTCCCCACATAATTTGCCATATGGGTACCATCTTGGGGCGATTTTGGATAATTAAAAGAAGCAACTTACTTTTTCATAGAATGAGGAGCACTTTTCATTTTGAATGTCTTAATTTTCTCGAGAAACAATATTTTATTTGGCCAAAGCTAAACTAACGGTATATATTGTTAAAAGTAGAATTTTATTATAATTTTTTCTCTCTCTTATGTGACTGACGCCTACGTTGCACTTTCTACACTCTTATATTTTTAAAATATCACATGACAATTAAAATTAGCTTTATTTTAGATTAGATGTTTAGTTTTGAAGATGTTTCGACTCTGACTAAAATAAAATTTTTAAATCAAATTCTATCTTCCAATTAATTACTATTTATAAACAAATTCTATGTTAGTTGGTGTATACTTGTGACTGATGTCTTTAATATATTACATTATTTTGATAGAGATCTTGTGATAATATGATACCTGGTGGGGTCTGTTCGAAATTATTTTATATGCACAGGTGGTTAGGGGGTCAGTCTAACTTTGCTAGGTCAGATTTTATATTCATTTTTGGGGCGGGTTGTGATATAACAATTCCTACATATATATGTAAAAGGTCTCCTACCACACTGAGTTCTACATTTTGGTACACCATTTTAGGGCCATTATTTGTAAAAGCTGTAACTTATATTTTTTGTACAATGAGGAACACCTTAAGAAAAATCATTCGGTGAGAACACGCCTCAAAATAACCTTAAATAACAGCTACTACATATGTGTAAAGGTGTCCTCTCAATTATTGTATAGGTACCATTTGGGGGGCATTATATGCAAAAGTAGAAGTTTTTTTTTAGAATGAGAAACATCTTTTATTTTCAATCGTTTAATTTCCACGAGAAATGACATTTGGTTTGGCCACAACTAGAATCAACAATAAATAACAACTGCTAGATATGTGTAAAAATGTCCACCCACCCACACCAACTTCGTTGTATGAATACCATTGGGGTCATTATCCATAAAAATAACCACTTATTTTTATTTTTATGTAGATTGAGAAATACCTTTAATTTTGAATTACAATCCAAACATAGATAACAACTACTACATAAGTATAAATGTGTCCTCCACACTGAGTTCGCCGTATATGTATTGTTTTAGGGTTATTATCTGTAAAATCACAACTTATTTTTTGTAAAATACAAACGCCTTTTATTTTGAATCGTTTAATTTCCTTATGAAACTACATTTGGTTTGGCCATAACTACAATCAACAGTAGATAACAACTCCTAGATATGTTTGAAGGTGTCCTTCCACACCCAATTCTCGTATGTGTATTGTTTTTGGGCCCTTATCTGTAAAAGTAGCATCTTATTTTGTTGTAGAATTAGGAACATCTTTAATTTCGAATCACTTAATTCTCTTGATAAACAACTTCCAGTTAACCTACCGTAAATTACAACTACTACATATTTGAAAAAATGTCCACCCACACCGAAATCATCGTATGGATATCGCTGTGTGGCTATTGTCCATAAAAGCAGCATTCTATTTTTTTTTTGTAAAACGAGGAATATTTTTAATTTTGAATCGCATAATTCTTTTGAAAAATAACATTTGGTTATGCTACGACTCAAATCGACATTCAATAACAACTAATACATGTGTCAAGGTTCCTTCCACACCAAGTTCGTCGTATGGATACTGTTTTGGGGTCATTATTTGTAAAAGCAACAACTTATTTTTTTTAGAATGAGGAACACTTTTTATGTTAAATCGCTTAATTTTTCTCGAGAAACAATATTTAGTTAGGACACAACTAAAACCAAAGGTAGATAACAACTCCTAGATATGTGTAAATGTGTCCTCTTGCACCAAGTTCTTCGTATTGGTACCATTTTGGGGTCATTATCCGTAAAATAAAGCTACGCATTTTTTTTTTGTCGAATGAGGAACACATTTCATTTATAATCATTTAACTTTCTCGATAAACACTTGGTTCATCCACATCTAAAACAAATGGTAGATAATAACTCCTAAATATGTGTAAATATGTCCTCCCATACCGAGTTCACTGTAAGAGTACTCTTACAGTTTTGGGGCCATTATAAGTAAAAGCAACAACTTTTTTTTTTCTAGAATGGGTAACACCTTTAATTTCAAATCACTTAATTTTCTTACTTTTCTATGTGTAAATGTGTCCACCCACATGTAATTCGCCGCATGGGTAACAGTTTGGGGCCATTATTCGCAAACACAACAACTCATTTTTTTTGTTTAATTAGAAACACGTTTAATTTTAAATAACTTAATTCGTTTGAGAAATATCATTTAGTTGGGTCACGACTCAAACCAATCATAAATAAAAACTACTATATACGTGTAAAGGTATCCTCCTACACCAAGTTTGTGTATGGGTACTGTTTTGGTGCCATTATTATTAAAAACAATAACTTATTTTTTTGTTATGAGGAACACCGTTCATTTCAAATTACTTAATTTTCTTATGAAACAACATTTGGTTCGGCCACAGTTACAATCAGTTGTAGATAAGAAACTCTTAGATATGTGTAAATGTGTGTTTCCACACTTAATTTGTTGAATGGGTACCGTTTTCGGGCCATTATCCATAAAAGCTTCAACTTAATTTTTTGTTAAATGAGAAACATATTTAATTTTGTATTGCTTAGAAATAACATTCGGTTGGGTCACTGCTCAAACCTACCGTAGATAACAACTAGTGCATTTGTTTAAAGATGTCCTCTCACACCAAGTTGGTGGGGTACCCTTTCGGTGCCATTATCCGCAAAGCCATAGTTTATTTTTTGTATAATGAGGAACACAACTTTCATTTGGAATCGCTTAATTTTTTCAAGAAACAACATTTTGTTCATCTATAGATAAAACTAATGGTAGATAACGACTCCTAGATATATGTTTAGGTGTCATCTCACACTAAGTTTGCCCTATGGATACTATTTTGGAGCTATTATCCGTAAAGGCAACAACTTATTTTTTGGTAGAATGAGGAACCCCTTTAATTTTGAATCGCTTAATTCTCTTAATAAAAATATTTAATAGATGGTAGACTCATTATATTTTTGAATTTTCAACGGGTTCAACTGAACTAGTTTGGAGTAATGTAGGTCCGCCCATTGTAGTAGCATATTTTAAGATTAATGACCTTAGAAAATGGTTGTTGGATTTGAACGTCTATGAAATCGCATGAATGTTATCTGAATCATGAATATTAAGGTCACATATATAAAGATTATTTATGTTTTTTAAATAATATGTGATTTAATCAATATATTTAAATTGAATTGAATTGTAAGATACAAGTCACTACCCACATGACTCAAACTACTAGGGAAATTACCAACAATAAATTCGTTGAATGGTATAAGTAGGCAATATTCATATATAGGTCATTCCCTGTTTGACATTATGCTGTATCTTGGGAGGACGTTACTCCAAGCAATGTGTTCGTCTCACCAATGTTTTCATCAACCAAAGTGAGCCTCTATTAAGTCTTTTAGAATTGTTTGACATACAATCCACAGAACATATGCAGGCATTCAATGGGAAGAAGTAGGAAAAAATTAATAGTGAAAAAGTTGCTTCCTTGGCATGCACGAATTCAAGAAAAGGCAGCCCTTGTTATACACTTCCAGAATTCTAGCCTGATGAATGAAGATAAGAGGTGCCATCCAATTCTGTTCCAGTCAGAGGTCCAAGAATCTTTTGATCAGGTAATTATGTTATTATGCCTCTCATTCCTTTAATATTATGACCGTTAAATTTACCATCCTCAGCTTTTATGGAGTCCATTTAATTAGACACTTCTATCTAGCTCCCCGTGTATCTTGTGTTTCTTTGCAGTTTCAATGTATTGCCTTATTGAACTTGCGTGTTTGGAATCTGTAAAGTAACCTCTTATGACTATGGGTCAAATTTAGAAACAATATCAACATATTGGTTTGATTGTCAGCCTCTAAAATGTACCTCAGTTTTGTAACTCCTAAAACATTTTCCTAATTTTAATGGAAATGAGAAAATTTTAGGAGTTATAAACGAGCTTGCAAGGAAGTTAAGAGAACCATTAGAGATGCTAAGTTGAGAAGCTTGTGATGATCTTTATACAAGATTAGACAATAAAGATGGAGAACAGAATGTTTGTAAACTCGCCAAGTTGAGAGAAATGAAAACTTGATGCGGAACAAAAATACAAAAAATATATTTATTTATTATTATCTTTTATTATTTTTTAATTAGTTTTTTTTAGTATTAAGATTCTAGTTTCCTTTTAATTAATTTTTTATTAGCTTTCTAGTAATATTTTATTTTAGTAGTCTAATTGATTTAGAATTTTAGTAGGTTTAGAATTTATTATAAATAAACATGTAATATTTTTTAAGCAAATTATGATTGATAATAAAGAGAGAAACGATTGTGTTTTCTTTTCTTCCAATCTTTAATCCTGGTGTGATGCCGAACTTCTACCTCCCCTTCTTCTAGATTCTAGTGCGATGTCAAACTTCCCCCTCCCTTTCTACAATTTTGGTTATATTTATCTAGTTTTTGATATTTATTGATCATAAGATTTTAATTTTATTGTTGTCATGCATCAGAACTTTACCCAAGCTAAGCGTATAAATAGTGGGGGTTCAAGGGTGTTGGTGAAGGATGGGGAGATTATGGCAAGGTGAAAAAATTATTTTGAAAAACTGTAAAATGAAGACCATTGAGAAAATTTATGAAGAAAGTATGGTAGTCTTAGTGAAATTAGAGTATACAAGTAATTTGGAAGTTGGAAGTGGAAATTGATCTAAAGAGTATCGGTTAAGGCCTTGAAGATAGATGATATCCATATTGAGACGTGGAAATGCTTAGGTTTAAATGAGAGTGTCTTGGTTTACAAATTTATTTAATAAGATTATAATGATTTGGAAAATGATAGTGGATGAAGAGTGTTTTAGTACTTAAATACAAAAATAAAGGAGATATGCAAAGTTTTAACAATTATAGAGGTATTAAATTGCTGAGTCATATAATGAAGTTGTGGAAAGAGTGATTGGGTCGCCTAAGAATGGTAACAACAGTGTCAGAAAATCAATTTGGATTTTGTACTTGGTAGAGGTCAATTATGGAAGCAATTTACTTACTTAGGAGACTAATAGAAAAATAGAAGACATATCTTCACAAAGTTTTTATAGACTTAAAAATGATTTATGATTGATGCCTAGAGATATATATGGTTAATAGAAAAGCGAAAAGAGGGAAAGGCCTAAATTGACTTGGAACGATGTATTAAGAAATAATATGAATATATTGAATCTAATGGAACCTATAGCTCTTAGCATAGTAGAATAGCCAAGAAAGATTCAATAATGATTAGATGGCGGCATTGTGGTACTTTATATTATTTTCCAATATCTCAAGCAATTTTATGTTACTGAACAGGATGTTTTTTTCTTCTAAGAATAGGTTTCTAGGCTGGTTTTGACGGAGGTGGGAATTTTTCTGAGAACAGGATGTTTATTTCAAGCAATGCTGTAGTAAACAATTTTTTGTTCTAGGTTGTATTTTCCTAAAATGTTTTTTTTGTACGAATAGGGTTTTATGCTGCCCGCAACGTCATAAAAATAATGGAGCCATAAGAAAATAGAAAAACTAGGAAAGTATATGGATCTCTTAATGCAAGTTAGATGTCTTTCGCCTTGTTCCCAATTAGTTGGGGTCTTACACATGGATCCATCTTCTCAGTCGATTCTGTTCAAGATTGTATTCTCACTTAAGTTTATGATAACAATGCCCTTATCAACGCAACTCATGTTATTTCTTGGCTTTCGACTATTTCTTTTACAACCCTCGAATGGTCTACGATGGACGTCAATACCATCTAAAATGGTTTTCCCTCATTTTATCTTCAATTGTTGCCTCTTCTAACTTAATCTTAAAGGACTAATTTCCTTAATTTTTTCTCGCAACAGAAATCAGTCATCTCATGATCTTATTTCAGTTATCCGCATTTTTGAAGACATTTTTTATCTTAACTGCCCAATGTTCAGTACCATACAGCAAAGGAATCCTACAATTACATTCTACTCGACGCTCTCTTCCATTTCATCCATCCTGTTCCATGGTCACTTACATCCTCCTCAATTTCATCTTTGTGATAATTGACTTGCAGCCTCAAATTACTTGGTGGTTGTCAAATTGGAATGTAGAACCTTATGTAGAAACTGTTAGAATTAAGAAGATTCTTTCCTTGTTTATTTAGAAAGTTTTCCTTATTTTAGTATTTATTATAGGTCATGTTGACCATAGTATTTCTCAATGATTTTTTCATTATTCTCCTTTATTATCTTTCCTTACTTAAGTCTTACATTGTATTATATATTGAATAAGGTTGGAGGAACAAAATTTAAGCCTTTCTAAAATTCTATTGAG
>BRYF01000001.1:55000-57500 GCA_030159135.1 Actinidia polygama | reverse complement strand
AATTGAAGCACATGAATAACACGTGATCGATTTATCACTATTTCACACGGATTAGTAATGATAGGGGAGTAAGTGATACAATTAAATAGTTAATGGGGTTCAATATAATTCACTTTTTAAATGAGGGATTGAAAATGACAAAATACGATAGTTAAATTTATTGTAATAGTTAAGTTTATTTGTTTGAATATTTGAGTTTATATATAACAATTAAGTTTAGCTATTCAAAGTTTACTATGTGAAACAATGTTAAAAGTTTATAGTGAAATTTTACTGTTCGAAATAGTAAAATCTATTGCTTGCTAAAAGTTTATAGTGAAGTTTTACCGTTAGAAACAATAAAATCTATTATTTGCTGACATAAAAAAAAGTCGGTTGACAGAAAGTTGTTGGAAAGTCGTCGGCCATCGGCCGGAAAAGTCTCACATATATGAATTAATTGATAGATGAATCAATTGAGTTAAAAGAGTGCTCCCCTGAACCTTAGAGTGAGTGCCCCCGAAACAAAATTGAGCTAATCGTTCTTGAGCACACCGGATTAAATGTCAAATCTTATCTCACATATAACTAATACGAACCTTACACTATCATAAAATATTAGCCATTTATACTTGAAAAAATAATAAATACGTGTTTATTATTTTTGAAACATAAAATACATTCGGAAATTATTTTGTGAAACATAAAATATAGCTTAAAAATGTGAAATATTAAATAGATTTTTAAAATGTGAATAAGAAAATTAAACATTAAATAAAAGTGGGGTTCTCTGTCATTCAATTAGGAATAAATATTAGGTATAGCAATAATTTCATGTAACATTATCATCAATTAATAGAAAATTTCAATTTACTTGTTTGGATTTGTAGGAGATAAAGGGGTGTTCAATAAATTTTATTTGTATTTTTTTATTATCTGATAACACCATGTAAAATGATGTTCTTAGCACTCATAATTATTTATTCCTCACCTCTTGTGGCATCTTGCGCATGCTGCATGCTTTGCAACTAGCACTCATATTAATTTGAAGGTAATTTGACTTTATGGTCACTGTTGGCATGCATCATAGCAAAGAATGTGTCACCAAAATACTTTAAAGTGCTGGGGATATGGACTGATTTTTCACGGGTGTAAATCATTGAAAAATATAAGTAAGTTAACCTTTGGAATCAAAAGAAACGGGTACGCAAGAGATTTTATTTGGTTCGTTCAAATTTAAGATACGAGACTGAAATCTGATTCTATTATTATCAAATGAGGTTACAAATGAAGTGCAAGAGACACAAATGTCTCACAATTACCTTAGTTGTATACACAATTAGAAAGAGGAATAAAACTTCACCAAATCCAGTCATAACGAAATTTTTTAGTAGAAATCAGAAACAATTCAGAATTTCTCAGTGGAACTTGTGGTGAAAAACTCTACTAAAATGATCCCAAGATGGGGCAATATAAAGACCAAATACGCCCCCCTTGGATTCCACTGAAAATTGTTCCAAGAAATTGGATTAAAACCTCTTAGAATGTAGTCCAATATTGCATACTCTTTTACTACCCAATCAGTTCTTGTTACTTATTAAGGTCTCTTAAGAGTCCAGAGATTCCAAAAGTGCAAATTGCAATTAGAGTTGACTACTTTCTAAACCCAATTAATATTTATTCGATGAATAAATTGAGTCTCACAATCCACTCAGGGCAAGGAGGTACACATAATAGAAAGGCCAGTTTGAACAAATATAATATCTAAGAAAAATGATTTTCTAATTAAGTCTGGTTGCAGGAATCATTTTTTTTCCCATGTTGTGACATTGTAGGTTACTAAGATTTTCTTGTACAGCTGACGTGGCATTCTTTAAGATGAACCAAGTTTATAAAATATTTTTTATTATATATATGTTTCGATGGCTAATGAAAACTTAAATACCTTTTAAAGGTTTAAAGTTTTATTTATTAGGTAAGATTGTGTGACCCTATGCAGGGCCAGCCCTCAATTTATATATAGGGCTCTAAGAGAACTTTCAAGATAGACACAAATTCGAAAAAGATAGACTTAATTGAGGAAAAACAATTAGTACTATTTAAAAATTAGTAGTCATATACGGATTCAAAAATGTTTTACTTAAATCATTTATGTTCTCATATAGAGCTTTGCATATATCTATCTATCCATCTATCTATCTATATAAGTGTGAGTGAACAGTAGCTCCTTAACTACCAATTTTTTTCCCGATTTTGCCCCTACTTCAATTTCTTTGTCGATAAATTATAGTTTTAGTCCCTAGAGATTTTAATAATTACAGTTTGGTCCCTATAATTTCTGTTAAGTACAGATTGGTCTCTAAAGTTACTGATAATTATGGACTGGTCCCTAGAGTTGCTATAAATTATATTTTCGATCTTGAAGTTTTGGTTATTTTTAATTTTGTCTCAGAACTTTCTAATGTTGTCAATTTGGTCATAGAATTTTTTGATTTTGGTAGTTTGGTCCGTGAACAATCCT
>BRYF01000001.1:20000-25000 GCA_030159135.1 Actinidia polygama | reverse complement strand
GAAAACATTACTGTATCAAATAAATAAATAAAAACTTTTTAATATGTGTTGAAGACTAAAGAGGATGAAATGAGTTGGACACAAGCCAATTTACATAATGCAAGAATTGAGGGGAAAAAGTTCAAAAATTGGTTGAAGTTGAAGAACCAAACATAGCCTCAGTTTCTAAATTGCAATTTGTGCTCTCATTTGTGCGCTGCAATATTCCCATCAAAGGTTGTCCTCTCATCCTTCACCAAATATAATCCCAAAAGCCACATAGGCTAGTCCCAAACCAAACCTCATTGTGTTATTGTTCTTGAACTACAATGAAGGAACAGAACACCATCAAAAAAGAAAAACTACAGCAAAAAAGAAAAGAAAAGAAAAGAAAAAGTTAACTCTGCTTTCTATCCATGAGATTTAGTCTCACTCTCGTTGTTTCTCATTTACAGAACATATATTGGAAAACCATCAAACTGAAATTAATCCCTTGATATTTATGATCAGCATGTTGACATTATTAGTAAAAAAGCCAACTTGTCAGCAACCAAGCAAATTTGCCAACCCACCCAGTACTCAGCTCCTGGGGAAAAAGAGGAGAGAGAGATTATACAGTTTCCATACCAATTATAAGATATTTCTGTCTAACATATACACCATCATCACGAGACATGTTGAAATGAAGAATCCAGGCCGGCTTGGCATGGTGGATGCTGAACCTGTGGGGTTCGAAGGTCCTGCCCCAAAAACTGTTGATCCGCTTGAATTTGTTGTGTTTAAAACTGATGAACTTGTGCTGCATTTAGGAAACAATCATCAGTTTTTCTCTCTCTGCTCAATTTGCAAAGGAAAAAAAATAAGCAAGAGAAACGTCACCTTGTTGACGGGTATTGACATGTCCCACTGCCTGAACAAAGAAAAAGAATGAAGTTAAAACAAGGCAACATCAAAGTACATTTTTGTACCAAAAATAAAAAATAAAAAATTCACATCAAGGCACATCCAAAACAATACTAATAGTATTCAAGATTCCAAACTGATGTTGGACAAAGCCATTGCCATATTTAATACGAGACACACGTTTGATCCGGAACGTCCAACAACCTATTTAAGGTGATTTTTCAGTTGAATCCCAACGTTTAGGCTTCAAAAAGTTCTAAGAGTTTGGTTCCGGATATAATAATATTAAGTCTGTATTTGGATCAAGGATATGGTGGGGGAAAGGAAAAATACAAATAAAAATGAAAATGAATGGGAAAAGTAAGAGGATCTAATGGTCCCGAACAATTCGATCCTCTTACTTTCCCTTTCTTTTTCCTTTTTCTTTTACCTCACCCAATCATTAATCCAAACAATGCATTAGGAATTTCGATTTTTATACTAGTTGTTTCATATTGTTTCTAGGATATTCAAATTTGGCCTAAACTAACATTTGCCTATTTTCTCATTGTTTTGTTCTTTTAGGAATAAGATCGTCATTCAATTAATGAGGTTACAAATTAAACTTTAACTCACTTATTCAGCTTGAATAATATTTTCAGATTTCTCTTATGTTTTCCTCTCTTTATAGCAGGTTCTTAGTAGTAACTATCATGGGAACTCATCAGCCAAAAGGCTAGTTAAGGGAGTGACAATTCGGTTCATTTTTTATACTTTTATACCCAAGATCACACGTGTAGCATTCTGATGCGGAATGACTGTTACATGTCAATTCGAGAACTACTATCTACTACGATGATATCTAGCCTTATTCGTGCTACTATCATTGTGTCACAAACAAGTAACACTCTTCAATATGAGTTAGTACTGAAAGGTAGCTTACTTGGGTCAGTGCTAGTAATGAGAGCAGTGCCACCAAAATTGCAGCTATTAGGGAGTGGATTCTTCCGATAGTAAATGTTGAATGCATAAGAAGCATGGTCTCGGATTGTATTGGGGTTGTAACATCTTCCGCTTGGCTGAATTGCAGAGCAGTCAGCCCCACCGTACCCACAGGCATAGTCTAAAGCTACTTGCATTGCAGTTTGTGATGCAGATTGGCTAGCAACACACCAGCTGTTGCTTCCACCTGATGGTGATATGGAGGTAGCAGGTGAATCGGTGGGGTTCGAAACTGCAGGGTTAAACACCGGAGTTGTTACAGTTGGGGTGGTGGCGGCAGGAATATTTGTGGTTGGAACTGTTGGTAGAGGGGTGGTGATATCTGCTTGTGTAGTAGAAATTGAAGCAGACAAGGGTAATTGTTTCTCCTCCTCGTGGTTTAGTTGCTTCTCTCTCACACTCGAACCTGAAACTCGTACAAGAATCAAATGAATTCCTGACCACCAAATCTAGCATATTTGGTCGGATACAAAAAGAGCTAGGGTTATTCATATAAAAAAAAGTATAGAGAAAATGTGTACAAAATGTTTTGAAACACGATTTTAAAAGAAACTAGCATCTTCCAAAGAACGTAGTATTCCACTATGTTCAGGCCATTGGTACACATTAAACCATATTTTTCGTAATTAGTCACAATAATAAGTAAAACCAAATACTTTCCTAACTAGCCAAAATAATTCGCATTTACATGCACACTAAAAATACCCATTTGTAACTATCTAAAATAACACATAATTAACATCTCAAACACAGAATATGCAAATCAGTAGTTGATAAAGTTCAAGGAGAAAAGCATGAGCTGAGATAAAAGTGTTGAAATACCATTGTCAACATAAGCAAGCTGATCCAATGTCAACATAAGCAGCTTGCATTTGTCAACAAATAGGTGCTCCAAGAGCACCCAAGTTCAACAGCACTTTCGGTGTTCTTGTGTATATATAGTTTAGATTTTCATTGTATAAACATAGAAGTAATATACAAATTATCACAGAGCTTCTTCCTCTCATTCTCTCTCTACGATTATTTCTAACAAAAAGAATCAATAAGGTCAAACGACATCTGAAGTGGAGTAATTTTCTTTCATGAAAGGAAAAAATATGTTGGTAGTACCCAATGCACAATGGATACGACTCTGGCTTATAGAATAGTTGGACAGATTGGTTTCTGTGACTCAAATCCACTCCACAATGCTTAAGGTAGATAGCATTTGCATTGCATAAAGACACGGCAGCCTATAAGATTACTGCAGTGAAAAGTTGAAGAGATGCCAAAGGCAAGACAGGTAAATGCAAGTTTTGTTGTTATGTGCTAGCTGCTTCAATATGTACAAATACTTGATGGTGATTCTGACAAGAATATTTGAAGCAGTAATTAACAAAGATAAAGTATGGAAATTTGAAATTAACAATTGCATCACCAAATTTAAAAGAATTAAACACTTTGTGATAAAATTATTGCCTCGTTTAAAAGCAATTAACCCTATTTGAATAAAAGAGCAATGATTTAAAACAGGGGAAATAATGCTCACTTGCGAAACAATCAAATTCAAAACTCCAGAGGAAATCAACAAATATTTCAAAATCAAATCATATGAGGCATTACAAGAAATGTGAATCATAGTTAAATACTAAATCAGAAACTGAAAAATCAGATTTATTTGAAATATTGATTAGCAGATGGAGCAGGAAGGACTTGGGCTAAAAGATAGAGGAGGGGGTGGGTAAGAAAAGAGAACAAAACCAAATGGGAATCACAATCTCATAGAAGCTAAGAATTAGATGCCCATATCAGAAAAGAACTAATGAAACCAAGAAAGTCACCTGAATAAAGAAAAACGGCCAACTGGATGAGTATAAGACAATGAACAATCCTTGTACCCATTCTTCTCTCTCCAAACTTCTAATCTTCTTCTTCTTTATGTAAGCTGCTGCTGCTGCTGCTTCTGTTTCATCTCCTTCGTGTGCTATTTACAAATCTAGTTTGGCTTTTACCTCCTTTTGAAACAAACAAAGACAAGCCAATATATCTCAAACTAAAGGAGCATCATGACCTTGTTAAAAAGTTGAGGACTTAGTGTCCCTTCATGATATTTATAATTATATCCAGAGAGAGAGAGAGAGAGAGAATGGAGAGATGGAGGGGGCTAGGGAGGTTCAAGCAAGAGAAGATGCAAAACAGAGGGAAAAGGTGGAAGGAAGAGAATAAAAAGAAAGTAAAAGGGGGAATTGTTTGGAATTTTAGTATGGAGTGTGGGGTTGAGGAAGTGGTGATGGTAATGATGGTGATGCATATCTGAAATTTCCTTTTGTCTATTTGGTGCTTCAACTTTTCACAACCCAGCTCATTGAACTAAATTTAGTACCCAAGAACAATTAATTCAAGTGAAGGCTGAAGCAATAGTAATTGTAGTAGAGATCACTAATCACTAGGGTGTGGCATATTCAAATCTCAAGGAGAAATGCAAACCTTGAATCCTCTACGTACAATTTCAATTTGTCTCTTGGTCATGCCAAAGAGTAGTCATGGAAAGTGAAATCATGATTTTTCCTTTCATTTATTCGCCTGTATTTTTCTTTTTGGTCGCGTTGTTATGTGCCATGATTAATAACAGCATAGTGAACCTCACAAGCAGAAAAAAAATGAGGAGCTTTATCAATATTTTCCTTTATGGTGAAACTATCTTGTCAAATTTTTCCTTCAAGCTAGGAGAAGGTAATGATTTTCTTCTTGATCTTGTATAGACGATGGTGGAAGACTTTTGACTTTTTCCTTAATTAACCCAACTACTCATCACTCATTTTACACAAAGGGTTTCCAGTTTATTGGTCCCATCTGATTGTACTCCACGTAGGTTCTTGTACAACACTCATGGTGCTTAAGAACTTGGGGTTGCGATGTCGAGTGACATAAAACACGATTAAAATTGTATTTTTTTTTAATGTTATTAAGCTGGCAGAGAGAGAGAGAAAAAATCGCTTTTATCCTAAAAAAATTATCTAAAAATTGTGAGTTTTTTTGTTTTTAGTGATTTTTTTCTAAATTCGATGTATTTGTTTTTTATATTTTCAAACTCCTCTCGTCAAGAGGAACAAAAATATATAAAAATTTGATTAAAGAGTAAAAAAAGCTTACAAACA
>BRYF01000001.1:12500-15000 GCA_030159135.1 Actinidia polygama | reverse complement strand
GTTTCCACATAACATATAGTAATATTGACTACTAGGGCCATGTTCGGATCATGGATTTATAGAGAGATTTACCTTGGGAAAGGAATACAATAAGTTAAATTTAGCTTCATCACTTGGTTATCTAATTCTTATTTTTTCCCCTTTTTGTATACGCAAATACACTATCCAAACGCTGCCTTTTAGGTCTACAAATTGGTCCTGCAGCAAGCGAGGCAATTAAAGGATTTACCAAGCATTTAATTTAATGCATTTCTAATAGAGTTGTAATTAAAACCACTGCAACTACATTTTCTATATTATGTGTGAAATACACCTGAGGAGATTATGTTTTATGCAAATCATGCATGCAGGCTTGTGAGCTTGACCCCAAGTTAAAAAGTGATTGTTTCCCTCTTTAGTTACGTTTCTCACTTGGAATCTTCCCTTTTGTTAATTATCTCCCTCTTCTGTCCTTTTGTGAGAGTTTGTGGAGAGTTAGTTGTGTCAGGCCCTATGTAGCACGGACACGGACATAGATACGGACACGGACACGGAAATTTTGAAAAAATGGATACGGACACGGCTGGGGACACGACAATATAATATTTATATAAATAATATTATAATATATATATTCTTTCATAACACTAAAAGTAGTAGTTCTACTTTCTAAGCAACCATGAACCATGAACCATGAACCATGTCTCAAAAACAACTTACAACCCAATTGAAAGAGAATATCCATAGTTCCATAATAATAAGTAAAATAAATAAACTAAGTAACCATGAACCATGTCTTAAAAAAAAAAAATAACATCAGCAAACACCCAATTGTTTAAAATTGAAAGACACACACACACACACAAACGCGCCAGTTGAGATACACCAGTTGAGAGACACACACACACACACAGACGCACGACTAGCACCAGTTGAGAGACACACACACACAGACGCGTGCGTGCGCGCGCGCACACACACACAGACGCAGATAGACACAGACACAGACACACACACACACAGACGCACACACACACACACACACACAGACGCAGACAGACACACACACACACACATAGAGACACGATCGACTGAGACAGACAGACACACATACACACACACAGAGGCGAGAGAGAGGGAGATACCTGGAGAAGGTTAGGTTCTTCGATGGCTACGATTGACGCAGCAATGGCGATGGTGATGGCGATCGAGATCGAAGGTCAGATTCTTCTCTCTCTTTCTCCTTCTCTCCCTCTTTCTCCTTCTCTCTCTGTCGGGCAGTAGGGTTTTTCGACCGACTGATTGCTTAGTTTATATAGGATAAATTACACTTTTTCCTTTAACTTTTTACTAATTATAATTTTGCCCCAAAAGTTTAAAAAAATACAAATTGAACCCCTGCCGTGTCCCATTCAAAAAAAATATTAAAAAAATAAGACACGCCACGTGGCATGTCCCAAACGTATTTGGGCCTGTCCCCGCCGTATCCCCGTATCCCAAACGTCAATACGTCGCCTCCATGGAGTGTCGGTGCTTCATAGGTCTGGCCTAAAGCAATATCGAGAGGTGAGTAGCTAGCTAGAGTGCTTATTTTGTTTTTGATTCAATACGGAGTATCCCAGGCCAGTATTATCACCGACTCAGACTAATCTCTGTTGCCCTGAGCAGTTAGACCTTCACACCTTAGGATGTAAACACGGTTATGCGACGCAACAACCAAGAATCGAACGCAATACCTCTGAGTGTTAGCTCGTGTACCTGACGTCCGTCCTTTGTAACTGCGCCTTATGCCCGGGGTCTTAGTGAAGCTTGAACCCAGGACTTACATCCTGAAAAGGTGTCGCCCTTACCACTTGGGCTACACCTTGGCTTCAGCTAGAGTGCTTATTTGGTTACAGGTTGCTTGGTTTATGTACGTATCGTTTGAAGGCCGGCCACTGAACTTTGTTTCTTCTGCTGAATAACCAACGGCCTACTAGTACTGCTACTTCATGCTGGTAGTTCTTCCTTGGCTAGCATAGGCTTCGAGCATCTCCAACAGCATGCCAAATGACCCGCCATTGCCAAATTTTGGCAATGGTATGGTATCCTAGAAAATAAGTTCGAATGGTTGAGTAGAAGGTTTTGGCAAAATTTGGCAAAGCCATTTTTTGTGCCAAAATTGACAAAATAAATTCTATAAACTTGAACATAACATGAAGCATATAAAAAATACAGAATATACAATAGTAACTCCTGAGAGAAATACAAGATATCTCATAATAATCTTCACATTTGCTTGTATTTCACATATACAATAGTCACAAATGATTTATGTTTAATTGAAAAAGTAAAAATCTAATGGTAGAGCCAAAAAGCGTTTTTATAAAAAGTTGAATTTATATTTTATATCAATTTTTTTTAATATAAGTCTGGATAAATTATTATATTTAGGGTAGAGCCAAAAAAATTACAAATGATATAAATTATATATTCAAAATTTATAAAATGTATATCGTATATATACTCTAATTGCTCACAA